>CABIKL010001528.1:0-15101 GCA_902196195.1 Aptinothrips rufus
CACCTTACGAACCGTTCCCGGCTGCAGACAATGTCTCGCAGGAGGGGACCGTCCGCAACGCGCAGTTTCTCATACCGGCGTTTTACTTTCTGGTTTCTTCTTCGTTTTCACTTCTTCAACTTCCGTTTCACGCTTCTCCGAAGTACTCTATTAGCTACTTTCCGAGGGGTAGACAAAGCGTTGTGTTGGTACATCGACCCCCCTCCCCTCCCCGCGTCGTGCCTATAAATGTAGCTCCTATTGCCAGCACGGAAATGTAGCTCCTATTGCCTGCACGCAGGGAGCCAGCCCCAGCCTACGGGGTGCCAAGGTGGCCAGCGGTCAGCTCGGAGCAGGGACCCTACCTCCGCATCGACCGCGAGCATGAGGTCCGCGACGACTTCCTCGACGAGTACCAGATCGCCGTGACGGAGGGCGTCGGGGCGGCAAGCAGTGTGTCCACCTGGTCCACCGCGACCCGGGCCATCACCCTGCTCTCGGCTCTCCTTGCCGTCATCATGCTGCGAGTCTGAAGACAGACCGACTCCTCTCCAGCAGAAGAGATAAAAAAATCTGGTGTAAAAACTTTGGCCGTTATCGAAAAAAAAAAGGGCCGTAAATAAAAGGAATATTCAAACCACACAAGACTGTTTTCTCTTACATAATTCCTTTACTGTATTCATTCAAGTGGCACAAGTCGGACAGCAACATTACAAAAGAGGAAATTCGTCGCACAATTGCTGACTGCTACCAAATAGGTGCTAAAGGGTACAGTTTCAAACGCATCGAAGAACATAAATGGTCAGTCAGAAAATTAGTAATGAACTTGATGACCGAGACAAAGTAACAAAATTTTACAAATGAATCAACATTAGGCTGGCTTCAAATGTCAAAGAATGAGCTTACCTAATGTGAGATAAGAAATATTAAAACTGAATTTTAGTAAATAATTAATACACAAGAAACTAAGATGGGAAAGACGTATATAACTTGCTCAACTCATCCTTAAATTTGTGAAGATATACAAACTACAGATGGAAAATAATGGATGGATTCCGTGAAAATACACTTATTGATGAAAAATAATGATTGAATTTTGAAAATCAAATATCAACAAAGTATATTAATATAGCGACAAACGCCTTCAACAAGACAGACAGACTAGTATGTCTCTTTTATGTTGAAAGCAAGGCATACTTTCAAAACACTCAAAAAGCTTCAGCAACAGAACATTATCTCAATTTATCAACTAATGAAATCCAGAAACATCTAATAAAAGGATGTGCTCCTTTAGATGAGTTCTCCAAATTTCATAGTTTATCAAGTAAAGGACTCAATACTTGAGCGTCAATTACGCTCTCAAAAGACCCAAACTTCAGCATTACTCCAGAAGAAGGTCAGACAACTAAATTCTTCATTTCTTTAAGTGCTGTACACATATAAGAACATGGAAAATAATTGCATCTATTTCTACAAGAACTAATAAGTAAAAATGAAACTTAATATCCATACTGAATAATTCACGAGTTAATGTTCTCGATTGGTCCAGGTAAGTGGCACAAAGAGGTAAACTATTTGTACAGGAACAACATGCACATTTATCATCTTTCTAACATTATAGTCCCTCTGAGCAAAATCTGATTAATCTACAAAAAGATTCAGATTTGTGAAGTAAACAATCTGAAGGGGGAAAGTTACACAAAACTAAGCAGCTGTTTGGATTATTTAGAATGAGCAATACTCCATACAAAATAGCTGGACTTAATTAGATCTCATGTGCACAGTATTTGTGAGCACAGCACTAGTAAGTACTCTTTGGTTCCAGAGTTAAAAATGGCAATGTTTATAATAAAGTCCCATTCACAAAACACAGCCATTTAGTTTTGGCATTACACTTCTAAGCACAAATTTACTGCAAAGTATTGGAGTAAAAGAGTCACACACTAATAGTAAAATTACTTAATACACATTGAACTAGCACACACATCCAAGCCTTAACTGTGGTCTAAAATTACTGCCAGAAAAGAAATGCAATAAACTAAAATAATTCTTCCACAAGATTATGTTATGTACTGTCCTGAATTTTCAAATGCGTCATAATTAATTTATTGATTAAAGTGTCGTACCATGCAACTTATAGGACTTTAAATTAACAAAACAAAAGAAAGTACATTTAAAGGGCATCTTGTTGATCTAGAAATTGGTTTCTTCATACCAGCATTCTGATCAATCTTATTGACATGCTATAAGGAATAAAGCAGAATATAAAAAACATTTGAACTGAAAATTTTCTGTACAAACGAAAGAATTTGACAAAATATCTGGTCAGAATAAAGAACTAACTAAGGATATCATTGAATGCAACACAACATTAGGCAAACACTTTGAATCAAATGGTGTTTACACTTTTGAAAATGAAGTTAGAACAACTGAGACAGATGAGGGACATCTGTTCCCAAAATTGCTCTGAATATAAGAGAGCAAAAAGGCATTGATTCATGAGATCTTAGAAGCAAGTCTTCAATCTCTCTTCAGTCTGATCTCTCATGCTCCTGTTGGCTGCGGAATGTAACATGTCTCTTGCGAACATTTTCTAAAGAAACATAAGAAACAGATATATTTACCAATGCATTTCAAGATTAATGAAAAATGAAACTATACAGCAGAAAAAGTACTTTACCTGTTTCATCACAGGAATCAGATTCTTGTGATTTGATAGGAGAAGAATCTCTGGATGCATCCGTATCACGCTATATTAAAAACAATAATCACAATGGGCTTGTCATTAAAATTGCTAATTAATACCTTCACAAAAGAATAATTTTATTTTATTTGCAGAGACATTACTTACGGGGTAATATTTGTGATATTGCGAAATACCCCAAACGAAAAGGACTGACATAGCAGCTTGCAGTAGAAGCCAAAACATAATATTGCTGACTTGAGTATGCTCAAACAGCTTTTTTCCATTCTTGATGCACAACAAGCTTTCTGATACCATTATGGCTCCATAGACCCAACACTGAGTGCCTACCCTGACACAACGTGGATCTGTCACATATGTATAATATTGCCTAAGAAAAACAAAACAAAAACAAAACAGCGTTTTGTTATGATTTTTTTTCCATCTATTAGTGAAGAGGTACACATAGAACCAACACCATCATGAAACCATGAGAAAAATAATCATGAAAATGCTGTAAGTTTAATGTGCAAATCTATTTCAATGACACAATATCTAAATCATACCTCACAGATGGTGCTACAATGATGCCAACAAGGAACAGCCTGGCCACCACAATGGGGTGAGACGGAGGCATCTCAAAAATGTGCTTCAAGAAGAATGTATTCAATTCTGAAACTTGCCAGAATAGGACTAACTGGCAAATGGCAACAAATCGCATATAGGTGCAGTTTGGGTCAAGCCAACGTACTGGTGTCCAACTGCTTGGTGTGAACTGCAGGACAGCACGTTTTATCTTTCCTGTGGCTGAATGGATGTCCCTGTAAGACAACGAAACATTTTTAAACAGTTAAAACATTTCATGAAACAGAGGCAACAAAATACATTAAACATGAAGAATTGTGAACCCAACAAACAGACAAATTCCATTTCTACACAAGCTACTGCAGAGTATATTTGAGAGATTGCTGTAGTGTTTGATATTGAGCAACAAGGCAAAAAGCTTGCTAAGCAATAGATATAACAACAACAAAAAACACTCAGAAAATAATATTTCAAAGTTACATTTAACACAATCAATACACAAATTACAATGAAACGAATTTGCACCTTTCCATACTCTTTTAAAATTAGACTGTAAAATTCACGAAACTTGTCTATCATATCATGTTTTCTTACTCCCTTACAAGCTGTAAATGACCAAACATATCAAGTTCCTGGACATATAAGAGAAGGAATTGATGAAAAAGCTAATCTGAGCTACAAAATTGTGCATGATACTGATATGAAATTATGAAAGTAATTTAGCTGCTCATCACATATTTTCAAAATAAGTAAGTGCTTTCAAGAAAATACAGAACCGAGATTTAACTTTCAGCCCAAAACAAAGTTGGTGAAATTTATGAATGAAAATGGCCTCAAAAGTAATTCAATTTGTGAAGTATTGGGCTATGAAAGCATGATTCAATATTCCCCACATCAAAACACAGTGCAAAAGCCCGGAATATGTATTCTCACAATATTCCAAATTTTGCAGCTGGGAAATGTTACACAAGTGTCACCAAAAATTACCCTTTCTTATACTGTGAACACAAAAAACGGGTGACAGGAGACAAGTTGTCCTTGTCACAGACAACACAGATACTGTATTTACCAGTATTTTAGATGTCTCTCTATACAATCCGGGACCCTAGTTTAAGAAAGAAAGATAAGTCAGAGATAGATCTCAAATTTCTTACCTTCCCGGATAGATGATTTCAATTTTTAGTAGTGAGAGCCTCTATAACTGATGAATGAGTGGACATGACACTAAATACTTCAAATAACTATCTTCTTTTCCAACAGACTGTTTTAAAATTCCCAAATCTAGTTTACATTTTTTTTCATGCCATGCATACAATACAGACACTTGAAGGTACTGAGCTTGCAAGAAGTAATTATCCAAGTGCAGATATGGTATGAGTAGGGACTACAGTAGATACTTTTCTTCTCCTACTTTTTACTTTAATACTAAATCACTAATTCTATTCTTTGATTAACAGCATGTCAAGGTTTTAAAAAATTCTCATACAGATAAATCTAATGTCTATGTCTGTCTTCAACATCATGATGCTTATGAGTAAATAAAACTAGAAAATAAGCAAAACTTTCTTTGATATCAAAGAGAACAAACTATAAGGAGTTTCAGAAAAGGCACTGCAAATACGTTACTTACTTTATGCTGGCCCATTTGTAATCCCGCATCTCCAATCTCTTACAAATCCATAATCCCACAAAAATTCCAAGCCCATTACAAACAAGAACATCTAGGATCCAAGCATCCCACCAACATTCTACAAAGTTGGGAAGCAAGTGAGCAAAAATCATCTGTAGACAGAAAAATTTGTGAAAAATTTTGGGACCATGAATTTTGTATCCCTAAGCAGACAAGCAATCATATACTAACCTCTGTCAGTTCCCACATAATGCTCATAGCCCATAAGATGCCCAAGTGACGTACTAGCACTGCTTTAAAAACCCATCCAAAAAAGTGTCCAGCGGCAAACACATCTACAGTGCTCCATATACGTTGAAAAGAATAGTCTGAACAATTCACACCATATTCCTGAAAAATAATAATTTTATAGCATTTAAATGTTTTAAGTCATGAAAAAGCAATTAAATAAAAATAACAAAGTAAAAGAAACAAACCTTTTCACTATCAATGTGGAAATCTTTTAAGGCTGGATCAAGCCAGAAGAAAATACTTCTTACGGTATTATAATTTTGGAAAATCAAGAAGAGTAAGCCAAGGCAGTATAGAACACTTGATCCAAAGACGATACGCCATACTGCTGGATGAGGGCGAGTGAATGGCCCATTAGGGAATGCTAACACAGATATGATGAGAAAAAAGAATACCACGCACAGAACCCCCGCCCACATATTGTCTTCAATATTTTCATCAGACCTGTAACAAATAGAGTAAAGATCAGATAAGGCAGGAAGTCAATGTAAAAAAGTTAAGATCAAAAAGATCATCAAAATCTGACAAGAGGTGAAATATAGGTGACGATGATTATCAATTCATAGTCACCCTAAAAGTTTAAAATGTTTGTTACGGTAACAACAATAAAAACCTTGAGCCGATAAGATTAACAAAAAAAGAGAGCGCAATGAAAAGTCAAGAATATATTCATCCCAAGACATCAGTGGAATGAGATTAGTTGACCTGCTGGTTACATTAAGGAAATAGGCACTAAGAGAGAAGGATTTAACGTTAACCCTAAAAGGAAACTCTGGAATCGATGATGTTCTCTCCTATCCATGGTAATATTCAACATTAGTGTCAACGTAAAGAGGAACTCATGGTTTCAACTTTTGATTACTTCATTAAAGCTGACATACCTTGTAAATGAAGTATAAATCACAACGGCTATGGAACTGAACAGCAGAGCAATCGTATGAGGCTTGTAAAAGAATTCCAATGAAATATCATCAACAGGGCGTTCGTTCACAGAACTAAAAATATCATCCTCCCGACGTTTGCTGAGTGTCGTGCGAGGCTCCATCATGAATACGAGCCTTTCCTGTTACAAATACTTCATAAACCACAATTGCATAGATGATATCCTCACTCCTCACGTTTTTTTCAATGATGGCTTTTCCACGATGGTGTCAATAGACGATCTGCAAATAATAGCAAGAGCGTCTTCTGCTTCTGCTGTACTGCATATAACAAATATATAGTAGTTGTGTATTTCAGTGCCGGCATCGTCGTGGTGACAGTTATTTATGCATATTTCTGAAATTTTAAAAGCATTGAATAGCAGACTTTGGACTCAAATATCATGGAGGAACTAGAGAAAAAGTTCAAGCAAGAAAGGAAAGATCTTCAAGGTGCGGCACAAGCCTGCCAAAGCGAATATTGCTCATAACCCTAAGTTTTCTGCTTCTATATTAAATACAGGCAAACGTGTTAATTACAAAAATATCTGTGTCTTTTCGTTAAATGTTTTTCTTATTGTATGTATTGGGCACCTTGAATTTTCTTTGAATACTCAAGTTGCAATTGAGTAGTGTTGCTATGTCAGCGCCTACACATTTTTTTCACCTTGCTTTCTATCTTCTTTTAGCTGTTATTGTATGACCTTTAATCTTTCTTCCAGCTAAAATACAAGCACTGAAGAAGTCGGCCACAAAAGGAGACAAGAAGAAAAAAAAGGAAGTGCAGGAAGAAATAGCAAACTTAGAGGCTGATCTTGATCGTCGTCACAAAGAGGAAGAGGAAAATTTGGGGAAGACTCTATCTGTGGTTTGTTATTTATGTTATTCAGTGAAATTATAGTCATCAAAAAATTCTTAGCAGGCTTATATTTCCACTATCTACGTAGTAAGATGTAATCATACCTCAAAATTCTTTTGGTCCTGTCTTAGAATGATGCGGAGGAAAACAATGAGAATCCAGTCGATGAAATCCAAGAGATTGAATTATCTACCCCTCACACCAGGGTGACCAAAGCAGAGAAAAGAAGGCAAAAGAAAGCAGCAGCAAGCAAGGAACGAGATGCTCGCATTCAAGAGCAAGACGACGCAAATTTGCAAGGTCCACGTCACAAGGAAATGATTGCCATCAGTAAGAAATTACGAGACCGAGGTCTTGCAATACATAGTATTGTTGCTGATGGAAATTGGTAAGTTATTCCTTTCAATTACGAAAATTCTTAATGTTAATTCCTTTAAGCTGTCAGGCTGCATCTTGAGACGTTTAGTGGGCTACTGGTAACGGATCAAAAATAGTTTGTTATGATAGACAGTTATGGAATGCACTGCTTTTCTTTTACTTTTTGATGCTTGCGCGCTAACTGTCAATTTACTTTTCTAGTTTGTACAGTGCTGTGGAACATCAGTTAAAAGAATTGAAAGGAACTCATTCTGAATTAGATTGCAAGTCATTGAGAAAACTGAGTGCAGATCACCTTCGTCAACATCCTGACGAATTTCTCCCTTTTCTTAGTAATTGTGATACAGGAGAACCTATGTCAGAGGAAGACTTTGATACTTACTGTCATAAAGTGGAAAGGACGACTGCTTGGGGTGGTCAAATTGAGGTTTGTTGTTTGCTTTAAATTCAGAAGTGTTTCACTGGATTTTCCTGAAATAATTATCTTTTTTCTAAAACTCTTTTTTATGTATTTTTCAGTTGAGAGCGCTTTCTAATGTTCTTAAGTATCCCATTGAAGTAATTCAAGCCACTGGTCCTCCTCTGGTAATAGGAGAAGAATTTACATCAGTAAACAAGCCTTTGGTTGTTACCTTTCATCGTTATATGTATCGTCTTGGAGAACATTACAACTCAGTGATACCTTATGTCGAGGATGATCAAGAGAGCTAATAAATCCAACATATTTCTCCTGTAAAACTGAATTTGTTCAAGAACTAAACATATCTTTTAATTAACTACAGTCATTATTCATTTTTTAACCCTCCACTTTCCAAACTATCTTTTAAAAAACAGCAAGAAAACTAGCACTAAAATGGAAAATAATTTGGCACAAAGTAGAAAAATGGCATTTATTATCAAATCATGAAAAAGAAAGATACAAAATAGCAAGTATCAGAGCGGAATGAAAAGAAACTCAGAGCAGCAGAGTGCTGCAATGTAAAGTAAAATAAAATGAATCCAAGCATATTTCATTATGACCACTTGTTAAAATGACTTTAACATCATCACAACTTGGTCATTTACTCCGTGATTAGAACTAAGAGATTTCCAGCTCATAATTGATAAATATTAAAATCAACTAGGGTAATGATATGGTCCTTTCTGGTCGTTGTGAGAGTCAGATTGATTTTAAGCTTTATCAATATGAGGGTATCACAACTAGATTACATGGAACTCTCCACAGAATAACAGAGTCAATGAGCAGTTATTACATCAGTTCAGTAATTCTATGTATGCAAATTTGCTGAATTATTAATAAATACAGAGGAGAGCAGATTCCTCTCCCACTGTCTTCAACCACTACACAGAGTACATGGCCTTTCATCAAACAGTCCTGCCACTAGACGAGAGAAGGAAGAAAACCATCAACCATACAGCAAATATTGTAAATCTTTGTTCCTACAAATGGTCAGATTCCAAAACGCATAAAAGTCATAAAATTTAAATTTTTAGAATCCCTGTTAGATTGGTCACATAAAATAATTTTCGGCCAACCAGATACAAATAATGCATGGCATGCCTAGGAATGATAGAAATGTTTAATTTCCACAAAATATAACTAGAAATTGATGAAAACAGATGAACATAATGAAATGTATAATACTGTGACAACTACAAAGTAAACCAAATGCAGTAGATAATGATTAAGATCAGATCAAGAGCAATGATCTCCACATGAGTCGAACATGAGATTGCAGAAAGATTATATTACTTGATTCATAACTGAAGAATGGCATGTATGAAAACCTTAACATCAAGATGACACAGAAAAATCCTGAACACAGTTGGGAGCCACAAATAAATAAATAATTAAGTGCTATGGCACATAAAGGTTTCACTCAAGCACTTTTGCAGCAAAGAAAGCAATTAAAATTTGAAATATTTCTATGTTAGGAGTGGCCCACAACAGATCCACAGAATTTCCCTATTCTTTATATGCAGCAGCATTCTCAAGTTAATTACATTTATCATTTGGTGGGTCAAAGTGACAAACATTACTAATAGTATATGAAACAAAAGGATACAATAATAGTATTAATGGCAAGATAATAGCACAATGAGTTTTTGGCAAATTGCTGGCATAAAATGTCTGACAAAATGCAGTCTATATTGTAGTGATAAAAAAATAATACTGACTTCTTATTTGGACCTTACTTAACAAGAAAAAGTTTTGTTTCAGAGAAAAATAGAAAATAAGACACAATCTTGCTTAACAACATTGAATAAGAAAATAAATTGATAAGAAATGCAGGAACAGATAGTAAGCTGATTTCATAACCACACTCACTATAATGTTACAGCGACCACGAACAATAAGAGTTAAAATCTAAATTTGTACAAAGTTACAAAAAAGAGAATTGGGGCTGGATGACAAGTAACTGAAACTCTGTCCCATAAAAATCAATAAAAAAATAAAATGCTTCAGTGCTGTTTAGAATGTGCAATTAGTTATCATAATAAATGCATGGATTACCTCATGAGATTAAGATAGTAGAGAGCTGAACAAACACTGGCACCTCAGAGTGACAACTTCAGGGTTAATTCCACAAAACAGTCACATTTTGAATGTTGCTGTCACGCATTTAAAAACTGAAACCAGTATGGCATGCAAAGTTAATTCGAAACTTATGATGGTGCCTACGTGTATAGAGGATTAAATCTGTCAAAACAAATAGAATGCAAATAGCAAATCATCAATATGTCTTTTCGATATGAGCTGATCGTTAACATGCACTGCGCCAAAAGATCACAAAAATAAATAAGTGCAAATGACTGACCAATAAATATCCCAGTCAACTTTTAAAAATATACAGTAGAAAAAAGGCACAGAAGCCAAACATTTAACATATAAGTTCAAAAACTAGAAGAGGCCACAATCTTTCAAGTTATTTTTGATAATGACATCAGTCACAGCATCAAAAACAAATTGAATGTTGTTGGTATCAGTGGCACAAGTGAAATGTGTGTAAATTTCTTTCTGATCCTTCCTCTTGTTCAGGTTCTCAAATTTCATTTGGATGTAAGCGGCAGCTTCCTCATATGTATCTGATCCTAAAAAAATGGATAAGAAACATTAACATTAAAAGTGATATACATCCACAATGACAAAAAATAAAAAAAATAAAATCATTAAATGTTTGTGAAAATTTTACCTGTGTACTCAGGGAAACAAATAGTAAGAGGACTCTTCGCTATCTTTTCTTCAAAAAGATCTTTTTTGTTAAGGAACAAGATGATTGATGTTTCAACAAACCACTTGCTGTTGCAGATGGAGTCAAAAAGTTTCATTGATTCTATCATACGGTTCATTTCCTCATCTTCAGCCAAAACTAGATCATATCCTGAAAAAGAGAAAACAATAGTTTAAGATAAAGAGGGTAGGAAACGAAATCTAATAACAATAAAATTGAATGACAAAAAGGATGTTATACCTGAGAGAGCAACACAGAAGATGATTGCAGTGACCCCCTCAAAGCAATGAATCCATTTCTTCCTCTCTGATCGCTGACCACCAACATCGAACATTCTGTAAATGCATAGGCAAGTAGAATGAGTCTGTTACAGAAAAATAAGCACGATTGATAGCAACTTGACAGCAAGAGATTACACACTTGAAATGTAGTCCTTTGAAGGAAAAGTGAGTCTCCACAATGCCAGTAGTTTTCACTCGTGTACGCAATACATCTTGCTGGGTGGGTACATAACTTGGCAATGAGATTCGATCCAAAGCATTGAGATAATAAGCAGCTGAATCATTAAGCTGATATTCTCTTGAACGAGAAAAGCACAACTGTACACCAGCATCTTGCCACAAGCGCTTCATTAATAAAACCAGCTCGGGAGTCAATTCACCTTCCCCTGCTTCACTTGCAAGAGTGAAAAACTGACGAGCCAATTCCTAAAAGAGACGTGGAAAATTAGGCTCAAAAGTGAAAATCTCGTGTATTGGACTGAAGCACTACTCACTGTTCTTCCTGGATCGGCAAAATCAATACGAAGTTGCCCCATAGCACGAATGATTGCCATCAAACTTTGGATTGTGTTGCTGTAAACTACTGGGCGATATTGTTCACATTCTTCCATGGAATAGCCTGTCTCATGTATAATCTTCATCTGCTTCACAATTGTACTTTTTCCAGATTCACCCGCTCCTGAGGATGAAAATTCCAATGTTTAGCAAGAATTTTCAGGATGGTGCTTACATTTCTGATGAAAGGCAACCAAGCGCAACATCAACTCCAACATGTCGTGTGATGGTGACACAATCTTGGTAACCGACAACTCAAATGTATCAACTGACATAAAGAAAGTACCTTAAAAATCGTGAGCAGTGTTATATATAATAAGCCGAGAGAGCATGAAACATAAAATGGGATGAAATGATAACGGCAAGTATTGACAAGGCGGTCAGGAACTGGTGCAGTCACTTTCACTCACCAAGAAGGAGCAGTTTAACTTCCCGGGCAGCCCGTTCCCCATCGAGCCGCAGGTCCTTGTCTATCTTCTTGGACCTCTCTGCGGCTTCTTTCTCGCCGGCTGAGCTGACGGCACATCCCATTTCTTGAGCGGCGCTTTAAGAAGCTACTTGTTGCTAGAAACCAGTGCCTCCGCCCAGATACCCTTAAGTCCAAGGGGGCCCCAATACTGCGGAATTGTGCGAGGCTCACTATCTGCAAAGTGATGTGGTTAACCAAATTAAACGTTAAGATATCACTTTGGTGAAATCTGAGGACGAAATTCAGCTCTAAAATAAGACACAAACAAATAAATAATCCTAGAGGACAGAATCCACTGTTAGATGCACTCACTGTTGACAACGCTTCGCTACCAAACTAATAATGGCAGCCAACTTATGAATACTTGAGTTCACGTATGGAAAAACACAAAACACATGTCGTGCATCAACAATCCAGAATCGCGCAGTGTACTTAGAAAAATCTGATGACGATCCAGTTTTTACTGTTTCGAACACATTAAACTCAGAAATGAAAAGCAAAAGAGAATAAAGAGTGCATCGCCGTAATAATCTAGCAGGCTTAGTAACCTAACCGTCGCCCGTCGTCACCGTCGTCCGCTTGCCGTTGCATTCCCGCCCCCGCCCTTTGCCCGCCCTCTTACCCCCAATCACCCTCGCCCTTCCCTCCCCCTCAAATATCCCCTTCCCTTTGCTGATCTCGACAGTCCACACGTTCCACGAATCTCTGACAGCACTGAAAGACGTGGTTCTTTTGAACGGTCGCTGACACATCACATCGGCAAAAATGGCTGTGAACGTAACCACTTACTTTAGAAGCGCATGTCTTCTTGTTTTAACCCCGCACTGTTATGACGAGTTCCTCGTCAACTATAACTTCTTTGACGGTATGTACTTTCAACACCTAATTTCTGAAAATGATGGTTCTGTTGTTTCTTCTTGACAGGTTAGAGTTCTTGTTCGTTTTTGCACATTCCAGTCCCTTAGTTTTGGTGTTCTAAAATTATAAGTTAAGAACCGCACTACTTCTGCTCTAATTCTTCAATTTTTCGTTGTGATAGTTGTGTGCTCATAATACCCATCTTACTCAACTTTCCTGTCGCCTACTGTCGATCTATTTTAAGATTTCACCCAAACCACTGTTATGATGGTCAATATGTTGGTAATATTCCAGAAACAAATAATTGCGAAACAAATTTCATATTATTTGTAAAAAAATATGAGAACGATTGGATTTTCAAAATTAAATGTTGATTTTTTGTCATTTTTGATCTTTGTGTTAATACCCATACACGTGACCCTCAATGATCGAAATTATTGCGTCTAGATTTTACCATTTTTCATTCCGTTATTGACTCCTCAAGAAAAAAGAGTTGTTTCCTTTTTAACTCAGTCCTTCATGCTATGATGGAGAACTCATTCAAGCAGAAACAGGCAGGATGTTAGCAAGGGCAATGGTGTTTCCCACATTCCTAGTGAGTTGGGCCAATTTTATTTTGAATAAATTTAATAAAGCGGTCATAAAATCAGGTTTGAACCTGGTAACATTAATATTCTAACTGGTTTCCTTGATCATCTCCTCAATTTTAAATCTGTTTCTATAATTTTCATCAATCTACTACTAATGCCTAAAAAAAATTGTATAATTTTTGTTTTTAGTACCCTGCTTGAAGGTGGCTCTCAGCAAAGGACTTGGATATGGGATAATCGCAGGGTCTGTAATGGGTAAGTTTCCAGCAATGTCATGGAGGAGACCAGTAAAGATCTCAAGTTTTTCTTGTCACACTAGGCAAATGCAAATGTCCATTAGCGTCTTGAAAATTCTTATGACTTGTACAGAAACACAGAATTTTAGGAAACGATGTCTGTTTTTCAAAATTTCAAAGTGTAGTAAATGATATTGCTACCTGGTGCGAGCACATCGATAGCGATGCTGTCCATGTCTATACCCCCCGCCTCCAGGATGTTCTGTTTGCCCGCGAGATGGCGCGCGCTGCGACTCGGGAACCCATCGGAACGATCGGAACCCGGACTGTCTTGCCTGGCGCTGAATGAACTATTTTCACTGAACGGCAGAAGTTCATACAGTTTGTGACCCACAGTTCTGAGCCCATTTAAGAAGCATCCACATCGAAGTTCCTGCATGCTGCTACGTATGCCTAGTTCGCGCGCTTCCCGACGTCTTTGGTCTTCCCTCTCCGGTCCAAAGTGTTCACGGAGCCTCCCCACCGAGAAGGGCCGCGAGATACTCCTTTAAATCGATGTCAAAGGGGAAGATTTAGGTCATTTTGATATCGCTTCGACATCGTTTCCAACGAGGTGTCTGCAACTACCAGAAAATCTGTACGAATACGTTGAGTTGCAGACCGCTCAGTTTCCAATGATATCCATGACTGGGTTCATCCTCACTCCCGCTAATTGTTATAAGGTTTGATTGAATCCGTCGTTGTTGTGCTCCCCTTGTGATGCTTGGGCGATGTGCTCCGTGTTTCAGTGAAAGTGCCGCAAATCCTCAAGATTTGGCGCGCATCCAGTGGCGAGGGCATCAGTCTAGCTGGCGTGCTGCTGGACCTGTCTGCCATCACGGCGAGCGTCGCCTACAGCTTCGTCCTGGGCTACCCTTTCAGGTGAGTCAGGGCGTGTTCGTGCGCCCATCGCCGGGGAGACGACTGTCCTTTGTTCGTTGCAGTGTCAATGAGTCAGTGACGCAGGACGCTCTATTATTGGACCGTAAATTTCACTTCCCTGCTGCTGACCTTGGGTCTCTCCGAAGAGCGTCTGCACAATAAAATTAAAAAATAAATAAAAAATGACCTGTTTTGGGGAGACCCTCTAGAGTAACAGGGGAGAAGTAATACCAGTTTCGGAATTTTTATGGGCCAATGCATTTCTACATAATCCTCAAAACGAGCCCCCCAAAATTTTGAAACTGCTGTTACTTCACCCCTGTTTCTCGGGAAGGACTCCCCAAAACTGGTATTATTTTTTAACAGTGCAACTACCGGGAAAGCTGAGCGAGGAATGGGTTCCATCATGACTTACAACGGAATATTCTGGTACAGATATAAATTTATATTTGGTCCCAAACTGTGGGATCTGGTGGAATATTGCATATAACCCATACCCGCGGAGAGTGTGAGGAAGACGTTTGATGGACGCACGTATCGTAGTGTGAACAGACCCCGCGACGTTACTCCGCCCTCGAGTAAGCGAAGCGGGCCGCGAGGCGAGGGGGGGGGGGGGGGGGGGGGGGGGGGGGG
>CABIKL010001529.1:0-15101 GCA_902196195.1 Aptinothrips rufus
CCCCCCCCCCCCCCCCCCCTTCTCTCTCTCTCTTCCCTCTCAACTCTATCTATCCTGATAAGATTGGACCCGGCTTGGCCGACACTACTCTGACGAGCTGGTGATGATCAACAGGCTCACGCTCTGTCTCATTCCCTCCGCGTCGTGGCCGCATCGCTCTGTCTCACTTTGCCCACTCGAGGCGGCCACGTCGCGCCCGTTGCTCATGCCTGTTGACTCGTTGAAAAGAACTTAGCGCTCCCCTGCGCGTCTACACAGACAGCACAGCCCTAGGTCGCGTCGAGGTCGCTCGGCGAGTAGAGCAGAGCCACACAGGGTAGAAACAAATTCTTGGTTTTAGAGGCCTGGTTGTAGCCTGGAGGATACTCGGAACATTCTAACGGTCATCCTTGGGGGATGGCGTCTGCGTCGCCGTTCTAACAAGCAATTATCCGGCCTTGAAATCTAGCATAAATCGGAGGGATTCCAAGGCTGACCCTTAGAACTGCTTGTCAGAACGGTGACGCAGACGCCTTCTTGTAAGGGTGTCCCTTGGAATGCACCAAGTATCGCCTTAAAAAGCAAGGATTTGTTTTTACCGAGGCAGAGTCCAGGACATCCCAGCATGAACAAGAGCGAATCTCCCCTGGTGTGCGTTGATGACTTCGAGAGGGAAGCTCGCGGCATCCTGCCTCGGAACGCGTTGGACTACTACCGAAGCGGCGCCGACGAGGAGTTCACCCTGCGATTGAACAAGGATGCCTTGAGGAGGTGAGTGTGGAGCAGACGAGCAGAGCTGCCCACGCAGCTGAAACTTGATGAAGCCCAGCTGCCAGCTGTCAGGGACGGATTAGTAAGTAGTGTTATGTTGTCGTTGTTCTCTATACAAAGAGAAAGAAATGTCAGGGAACAAGTTTCAGGCAATTTGTCAAGCTATGTTAGGACCCGAATGCTGGGTATCGTGCACCCTCTTCCTCTGCCAGTTAGGGGTCGTTCATAAAAGTACGTACGTGACCGATGTTAGGCTATTTTTGACCCCCCCTTTTCCCCACGTGACCGATCTATCCTAATCTTACAGTGTATTTGGGGTAGGACCGTGACATTAGGCCAACCGCCCCTTCCCCCTAAAATCGTTCACGTAGTTTGTGAACAACCTCTTAGTGTATACATATCGTGTGGAGTGAAGGGAATTCCCTGTTTTCACAATACACGCATTGCACGATCCCACTCCCGTCCAAAGTTACCTACTACACTACACTAACTGGTCTTAAGAAGCCAGCTTATATGCAGTTTTACGTGCTCCAGGTTTCGGATACGGCCACGCTTCCTTCGAGATGTCTCTCATCGGGACATGTCCACTTCAGCCCTCGGCTCGACCGTCGCCATGCCCCTCGGCGTGTCCCCCACGGCTATGCAGCGCATGGCGCACCCGGACGGCGAGCTGGCCAACGTTAGAGGTGGGAGCTTGGACTGAATTCTCCCCTTCGCTTCCTTAACCTGTTGGAATATCTCTGATCTTCTTGCGAAATGTCGCGAGGGATTCCTCCAGGAATCATGACAATGCAGCTATCCGGAGAGGAAAAGGGTGGGGGTTTTGGGGGGGGGGGGGGGGGGGGGGGGGGGGGGGGGGGGGGGGGGGGGGGGGGGGGGGCAAGGGAGACCTGGCAGCCTCCAGTCAATGTACGTCTCGTCTTCCAGTCACTTTGTCGGCCAATATGATTCTCTGTTTTTTCGAAAAATAGTCATCAAATCGCAAAAATTACTGATTTTGTACCTATTTTTCATCACATTCTGCCCTGTAATCGCCTATTTACGCTACTTCCAGTCACCAGTAAGTGTACACTCTTTTCGGAAGTGCGAGGTTCCCATCCGGGCGGGGGGGGGGGGCAACGAAAGACGTCAGATGAAAAGGACATAAATCGAAGAACATTTCGTTTACTTCCCGGTATGTCGTCCTTTTTCGCTCTTTTTTTAAATGATCGGCGTGACGCCCCTTTAGCCGTTGCGAAGGTGGGGGGTGTCTTCATCTTGAGCACATTATCCACCTCGAGCATCGAGGAGGTAGCGGAGGCGGCACCGACTGCTATCAGATGGTTCCAGCTCTACATCTACAAAGACAGGTAGGTTAGGTTAGTTCACGTAAGGTTAGGTTACGTTGTAGCTACTCTCGATGACCAACCTATCATCTCTTTTTATGAGAATTATTATTTTTTAATATGCCACTTAGGACAGTGACAGAGCAGTTGGTGCGGCGCGCAGAAAGGGCCGGCTATAAGGCTCTGGTGTTGACGGTAGACGCCCCCGTGTTTGGAAACCGCCGGGCGGACGTCCGCCATAAGTTCAAACTGCCCTCACACTTGCACCTTGCGAACTTTGAAGGAAAAGAGAAATCGAGAGGAATTACTGCAGCCAAGTCTGGATCGGGTCTGGATGAATACACGAACAAACTATTTGACCAGTCAGTCAGTTGGAAGGACGTGGAGTGGCTCAAAAGGTGAGAGAGAACCTCAATCCACGGCCACTGAGAAATCCCCTATGGGATGCCGTCGAAACTGACGGTGAGACGATATCGAAACGATGTCGATTTGCTCCTTCCAGTATCGTTTAGAGCAGGTGCGGGCAAAGCGCGGCCCGCGAGGCTTTCTGATGCGGCCCGCGGCACATAGCCCGCGGTGCGGGTCCCGCGCGGTGCCTCCATGAACCCGGACCCGGACTTTGTGTGCTTTACGCCCCCCCTCCCCCCCGGGGGGCTTTTGGGTTGGATGGCCCGCGCCCACAAAAGTTTGCCCACCCCTCGTTTAGACATCGTTTCGATACGGCCAGTGGCTCCAAATTTCTCATATTATTACCGACTACGGTTTCGCATTATCATGCGTCTTTTAAAACGCATCTGTACGGAGTACTTGTACGTGTCTCCAGTTTCACCTCCCTCCCCATCGTGCTGAAGGGTGTGCTGACGAGGGAAGACGCCCTGCTCGGAGTCAACCTGGGGATCGCTGCTATATTTGTGTCGAATCATGGAGCCAGACAGCTGGACGGAGTGCCCGCCTCAGTGAGTATGTCTCTCGGTATGTCATGTCTCTAAGTGACATTTGTTTCGCTGTCAGGTGCTAAGAAAAATTAAGGGCTCGTAGGCTAGATAAGTTTCAGGCCGCTTATTGACCTCGCCTCTCCCCCTCCCCCTCGCGTCTCTCCCCCCTCCCCTCCCCCCTCCCCTCTCCCCCTCCGCTGTCTCCGTACGGAGGAAACAGATTAGCTGCACCAGTTAATGTAATTAATTGCAGAATATGGACAGCTAAGATTTTAACAGCTGTTGCTAAGATTTAGCTATGCTGCTAAGGCTTTGACTGCTTTAGCAAACGAGTTTGGCTGGCGGCTAAACCTTAGCTTAGCTGCTAAACATCTTAGCTGTCTATATTCTGCAATTGTCTTAGCTTCTGCAGCTAGTCTGTTCGCTCCGTGCGATCCAACCAAACCTCATTATGCTTAAGACAGGCCGTGGTAGTCTACCCCCTTCCCCCAAAAATGGTCACCTAGTGTTTGGAACGGGTCCTTCTGTCTTCTTTCATTTCTGTTCGTTTCTAGATCGAAGCTCTTCCAGAGATCGTCGCGGCTGTCAACGGACGTTGCGAGGTCTTCATAGACGGTGGCTTTTCTACTGGCACTGACGTCCTCAAAGCGCTCGCTCTGGGAGCGAACATGGTACGTGGTCATGATCGGCATTGACTTCCTCCCTTTTCATAATAAAAATCACATGTTTCTAATTTTTCTAGTTTTTCATTGATGTCGCACCATCCCAGCAGACAGAACAGGGTGGTCACCCTGTCACGCAACTTGACGTCCAGGTGATTCCCCTCACTTCCCCTCGGGAGTCATTTTGACGTCAAGTTTATGTCGCTTTGACGAGGGTGATCCGCCAGCGGTAGTTCACTGAAATTTCATGTGTCAAAATAAAATATTGGCTAAACGTGCTTAAAGTTGCTCCTCGTCGCATGTTAAGGTGTTCGTTGGCAGACCTGCGCTGTGGGGCTTGAGTCACAGTGGACAAGCAGGCGTGGAGAAGGTCCTGAGCATCCTCAAGTCCGAACTGGACCGGTCAATGGCACTCGCTGGTAAGACCTTTTAACCAAGCCGCCGATCTGCGCACTTCTTGACATATTCTCGATCTTTCTCCGAAAGTGCGTAATGCTATAAGAATCCAAATCCTCTATACGGATAGAAAGAAAAACAATACTAAAGCAAAGACAAATAATAATGGATGTACCTGTAGCACCAAGGGCGTAACAGGGAACATTTCGGGCACCTCTTCTGAATCGTTTAGCAGTGCTATTCCGGAGCCCGTTCTGTTCGTTGCCCCAAACGCGATGAACATTGAACCTCCCTCTCCCACTACAGTGTTTCCCGTAAGCCCGTCTCTTTCTATATCCGTTGTCTCCGTCGCACAGAACGGGCTCCAGAATAGGCCTGCAGATTTGTGGTGTTTCGAAAAGGAAAAAGGGGGGGGGGGGGGGCAGTCCCGGGCCGCGCCCGTAATTTGGTGACCGATGCCCGACCATGACATTGCCTTGAAAATGCTATCTTGTGAGATGCTATATCCATGAGATGCCGCATAGCCCTCACGATGCTATTCCAACTGCGTCCCTCAAACGCCGCTCAAAACTGATTTTTTTAAAAAATAGGCCAACAAGACATTGTTCGCAATCGCTTGTCTGCCCTTTTCACTCTGCGTATTTTCTAATTAATCATCTTCTTTCCAGGATGCTGTACTATCAAAGACATCATCAAGGACATGGTTGCCCATGAAACATGCTACCACAAGTTGTGAAGTCTCTGAGGAGCGGCTAATACATTAACTTTTGAAAATGTTGTAAAACAATACAACTCCAACTAAGTACCACACCACATGGGGAAATCTGGACGATGGGATACCTTGTCCCACACAGTATGCGCCGGAAAAAAAATATTGAATAAGTATGTAACAGTAATGGAGAATAAATGGTGTTTTCCGTTTGATATTTTAAGTGTCTAAGACTTCAATGCATATGACCAGGAAACATCCTTTAGAGCAAGAGCAAAGATAACATGACATTTTGAGATGAGATAATAAAAAATTACGGGCGCTAGTTTGGAAAGTCGGGCATAACTTATATGGGCTGCCTGTTTAAAACATCGTATTAAGACTGCCCTGTATAGTACAAGACTGGATCTCACTGCGAGTGCCTTCGAAAGAGGCCAATATGAGGCACAAATCGCGCATACATTTGAACGGCTCGGTGTGAGACAGCACCACCACAACTGCAATTTTTTTCATTTTTACAAAAGTTGATGAACAAAAAAGGAAAAATGCTTTTAAAATAAGCATTGAGCAAGACCTTATGTGTTTAACGATTTACGAAATTTCTGATTGTTTCAATAGAGAGGGCCTCGCGTCGGATGAACCTGGTCTATCTGTAAGTGACCCTGTTAATTTTCTTTTTTTGATGTTGTCAGCGATGCTAGCAGAAAAATATAACTTTCAAAATGAAACTAGGACCACTATAATTATAATGTTATAAAAACATAGGCACACGTCGATCGCTCGAAAAATGTCATTCAACGTCGCCCCGCTACCGACCCTGTACGTTTTAATTTTTAAGCTAGTCTGCCTCAAAAACTAAAAAAGTTAGTGTAGGAAGGCGTGAAGGCGATTCCATTCCGCCATATTGAAATTGAAAATGGAAGAGCAGTCTGTCTGTTTAGATCTTTGGTAGTGCTGATCTAAATATTATTTATTTTGAAAATGGACGAAGAAGGGAGAGAATTACCGCAGTTTCCTCTTCATGAATGTGTTTTCCTCGATAATCCCAAACTCTTATGTACACTTGCGAGAAAGTTAAACGTCAATGAGCAAGACAAACATGGTAAGTGATATAAGAAAGACATAACCTCATTTTCCATTTCAATATCCTTTAGATCTCTTCGGTCGATATAATCTTTTCTCCTGGGCAATTTTTAATTTTATTTAAGCAAATTTTTATCTTTGCTTGGACTGAAGCGCTATATATTTTATTATCATCGGTCTGCTCTGAAAGAAATGCTCATTTCTGTCATGTTATTCCTTTATATGAAAATTGCAACCTCGAGTTGCGCTTCAGATTCTGAAAATATTTTCGGTAGCTTGAGATTCTTATAATGTATTCGGCATTTCTATTCTTACCTACATTGCGCTTGCATCTTCTTAAAAAAAAAGTAAGGGAAATCATTTTTGAACTTGTTCAGCTCATAGATTAAGTGCATCATTTATCTGCATGAACAAAGTTAGTACCAAAAATTTATCTTGTCATTAGATATTTCTGATTTGTTCAAAAAACTTTTGAGTCAGAATCATGAGCTGTGGTCACTCAAATCTGATTGTCATTGCTGCATTCAGCTTGTTGATGGTTGCGACTAACCAGGACTAACTCAGTACAGTGTACAATGCACCATACAGCTATTGCGTACTTGCTTTGGCTGTATGCTTCAATGTTAAGAAATTTTAGCCGGATTGTGTATATTTGGACAATATTTTGTATCTCATGCTTTCTTCTATTGTGTTGCAGGTAACACAGCTATGCATCTAGCATGTATGTTAGGAAGGAAAGGTGTGTTAGTAATATTTTCATACTTTATGTAAATCTTTTCATGTCTGCAACATAGTTCGTTTAGAATAGTTTGGTTGTTTGTCTTACCACAATTTTCAAATAGTTTTGTATCAGTAACAGATTTATGTAATCTCTATCCACTGTATCCATTTCAGAACTGGTTCATCTTCTCCTAGCTCATGGATCTTCCCCAACAGTTCGAAATGCTCTAGGATGGAGTCCACTATCGGAGGCTGTCAGTTATGGTGATCGGCAAACAAGTATGTATACAGAAAAGTACTTGGTGTCAGACCGTATTTAAATTCAGATGTTGGACCAACCGATTTATGTTTGCAACTTACAGTCTCATCAATTCTACGTAAAGTAAACATACTGAGCCATCATCGTCGAGATTGTTTCATGCCAAAGCTTGCAAAAGTGTTAAATGGAATGGAAGATTTCTGTGTAGATTTTAAATGGGATTTCCAAAGTTGGGGTGAGTTGCTAAACATTTAACTATCCAAATCATGTTTAGTTTCATTCAAATCATGTTACTCTCATCTAATTGTGTTTCACTTGCAGTTCCACTTGTGTCAAGAATTCTGCCTTCTGATGTGTGTCGTCTTCGTAAAATGGGACCCAACATTCGACTTGATACAACACTTGTAGATTTTGATGATAAGAGATGGGTCCGAGGAGATTTGAGTATATTTTTCTTTGGAGAGAATGCCTCTAGTCATTCATTAGCTATTGTTGACAATAATATGGAAGTCTTTCAGTGGATTCAGTGTAGCGCCGTAAGTTCAAGGTTTCTTTCGTTCTTTAAAAGTTTTTGATGAAAATGTAATAGAGTAATTGTTGAAATTTCTTTTTCAAGGACTCTGATAAAAATCATGAGGATGAAGTGGACTTTCTGATGAGCACAGACATAGTAAATGCCCATTTGTCTACCAAACATATGCATTTTACTCGTTTGCAGAAGGGATGGTTGTTTAGAGAAGACAAAAGTGTAAGTGTTTGAGAGGACAAAATCCAATTTCTTTTGAATTTTTCCCTGTTTTTTTTTTTTTTTTTTTTTTTTTTTTCATGTGTGGCATTATAACCATCAAACTTTGATTTATTTCAGGAAATGGTTGGGAAATATAATGCAGACTTCTACACTATTCATGGCATTACCTTTAAAACATCCAAACGGAGGGAGCATCTCTCAAAAGAGGATGTCCAGAAAAACAAGATGGTCTATGACTGGTTTGTTAAAGATGGGCCTCCTCCAGAAGAAGTTGATGGGGTACGCTGACCTTTTTAGGTTAATTTTTGAAAGTTTAGGTGATTGTAACTTCTTAAAACTTATGTCTACGTCCTCTTGTGTATGTTCAGTATCAGATACCACGCCGGAAGTCTTTGCCTCCACCTCCAAAGTCAAACATAACATGGGCAGAGTACATCTCTGCAGAACCCGGGAAGTACCCAACTTTAGGGAGGTCTGTTATGTGTAAAGAAACCTCAAAGGCATATAGAGCTACTGTAGCTATGGTATGAGATTTTTTTCTTATTGAAGAAATTTATAATAATTGATAAATGCTTTTTTACTTATATTATAATTTGTTGTTTACTTGAACAGAGTCCAGATTTTCCAATGTCTGTGGAGATGCTTTTAAATGTGTTGCAAGCCATAGCTCCCTTGAAGCACTATAGTAGGCTCAGAGAAATAATTGGAGTAAAGCTGCCTCCTGGTTTCCCAGTTCAAATTGGTATGTTTACTTTTTACCATTTACTCTGATGCTGCTAGTAATGGCATGGAATGATAATTAAGATATTTTTATCTTCTAGATGTCCCAATAGTACCCACAGTCTCTGCTAAGGTTACATTCCTAGACTTCCAATTCACTAATGAGCTAAGAGCTCAAGATTTCATGATTCCCGCTGGATATGAAGAAGATAAAGCAAGGTGCGAAATTGCTCATATTTTTTGTTGTTTTGATGTAGTTTGATGTAGTTTATTTTTCTTTGTGATTATAAGTGTGTTACTTACGTTAATTGTATTTTTGTAGGTTTCCTGGATTATGACCACCCAGCCAGTTAGTTCAGGTTGAGGAATGTTCTGCTTTGATGAATGACAAAGGTGATATTAGCTGTTACTGCCCCCACAATATGTGTGGCCAAGTTTTTGATGGCCTAGCTGTAAGTTTGCTGTTGGGACCTAACCGTGCCACACATTGTGTACTGCATCTGGAGAAAAGTGAGGAGACATAGAAATCATCGCTTTAAGCAGCAGTGAAATCCTCAAGATTTAATCATTCCTGAATCATTTGTATGTTTGAGTGTTCGTAGGTGTGAGCTTATACTACTATGTAGGTGATGTTCCATTTGAATAAGCTAGTCTCTGTTGTATGTGTTTCTGTCTGTGTGTACTAGTCCTGCAAACCATCCTATAAATTATTATCATAAAATTGGAGTCACAAGGTCTAATTGGATTTGGGTAAAACATTTATGTAATAGTTATCTGTTGTGCTGGTGTTGTATTTTCCTAATTCTTGCCACTCAAAATGAAATATTATTCATTCTGCTTCTGTGTTGGTTTGTGAAGTAGTCATCATATTATTCTGAAGCATGACTGAAAATCTTTGATGTCTTTCCAAACATCAAAATGTTTCAGAAGTTAGTGAAAGAAATTTTAAGATCTCTCATTTTCACTAGGTGCACTTTTAGTTTTACAGAACTTGTATCATTGCTTGCCGCTCCACACCCCTGACATATTTCTGAAGGCTTAGTCACCACCATCCTATTCCCACGTTGCCCAGTGGTGAGACCTTGGTGAGACGTATAATGGCAGGGCGCTAGCTCTGGTCACTGGTTATTTGTTGTTGATTCTTACCCTACAAGTGAAGCGTGCGCATGAATGATAGGATGCTAGATTTATCAGTTCCCATGCCTTCCTGGGAAAGTGAAGTGTACATTACATTAGGCACTGTCAGAATTGAAATACTTGCTGTATGCGTCAAATTTTCTGGTGCTGGCGTATCATTTCCTTTATGGTGCAGTATTTCTATTCATGTCAATTCCTTTCTTTTATCTCTCTGGTTACATCCATAATCAGAAATTGAATGTAAAAAAGCAGAACTAGAAAACCTTCGTATTCCTTCAAGCTGTACAGCATATTTTTCTCACCTGTGACCAGTTGCTCATGTGTTACCTGTAAGATTTTGGTTTTAAGTCTTTCTTGCTTTGTTAAAATTTTATTTTTGTGTCTTCAAAATCAAGAAACTATTTGCGTTTTAGATTTGACTGAGTTTCCTAGTGTTTTGCTTCAAAACAGTCTCTCTTCATTATAGTCAGATTTCTCAAGTGAAAGAAATTGGAATCAACTTATCAACGTTTCCTGTGCTTTTTGATATGGCACCTACACTGAATTACCTTTGGGGCAGCACACTGTGCACAAATATAGCTTTTAATTTTGATTGTAATCTCTGTATTTTTTTAATGTGATTTTGTATTTGACGAATTAATCTTTTCCAATAGGCATTGGTATTCATACAGTTGCCATGCATTCCTTATCCAAACCACCAATTGCAATGCTGTGCTCTTTTCTCAGGATCTTATTGCCAGTCAAGGATTTGCTATAGTTGATTATTGTTGAGTTAATTAGTATACCTCTTTTATGAACCTTGTTCTGTTTGAAGACATCATAGCTAAGCAGTTATGTATTTTGTATTGCTTTGACTAAGCAACAAAAGCAAGACTGCATATAACGTAACTTTGCTGAGTTGCAATTATAACTACTTATAGTAGATGTAGATGTGCATATCATTTGCTGTTAAGTAACTCATATTGAATCTTGCTGCCCTATATTTCAAGTTTTCTTGGGAGAAAGCACGTTTGGTTTTAAAAGGATTCCATTATCCTTCAAAATGCTTCTTCTTTAATATGATTGAAAGATTTTTGACCTGATGCCAATCACTTTAACTTGTCTACAAAATTTCTGATTTGCTTTACTGTTATTGTTGCACAAAAATACTGTTATTGTTTCATGTTATTTAGTTCTTCTCATTTTTTTCTTTTTGCTATCCTAATAGGAACTTGCGTTATTTTTATTTGCTATTTATTGCTGTTATTTCTTTAAGACATCTGAAAATTATATTGGATGCTTCCATTTATTGGCATGCCCTAAGAATTGACTACAGTTGAACTGAGCAGAGGTCAAGCCAAATTTTTAGTTCTTTAGTTATGAGTGGAAATCAAGGTGCGGCCTGTGAATGCCGGTTTGACAATCTTATTATAATGCCAGTTTATTCCTTTCAGAGAAATTAGTGGTGCATCAACCACTGCTGTTAGTGTTCTGTGTGGCTCCTGTTTGAACGAAATGTAATTTACCCTGCTAACAAATTTCTAAAGACATTTGAATTTTATATCATCTTATTTCTTTTCGTTTCTCATTTTAGTTCCTTTTTTTCCCCTGATGTTATATTCAATTTTATCCATTTCATGTGCATTTTATATTTTGGGACGTACCAAAAATTAGAATGTAACTAGTAGGGTATATCAAAGAACCACAAATAGATGTATCCACAATGATCCATGTTCCTGTCATAACTTGAGAATATTATTTCTCATGTTGTTTGCCTATTTTGTCAACACAGTTCTCCTTAATTTGTGCTATGACTTACTAGTTTGATTTTGTTGGTGTTATATCTTTTTGTTCTTGTTTTATATAGTATTTTACTTGCACTTCTGTGATAAACCATGTTTACTGTTTTATAATTTGTACTGTCAGAGTGAAACCAAGTTATTGCTACATTGATAATTAAGACATGCAGAAAATAAAGTAGAAACCTTTCACTATATGTGTATTTAATAGGAAGCCACTCCTAGAAACCACCTATGCACCTATCCGGAACGCCCCATGTTCCTAAGGCTTGTTCTTAAAAAGAGCCCGAGCCCGAGGACCCCTAACATCATCACTCTGCTCAGTCTTCACACACTCTTACTCCGAGGAGTCGTCGTTATGTGATTAGACTGGGACCCCAGCCCGGTGAAGGACCAATGGGGCAAGGTAAGGGGAGGGGTGGGAAGTGACTGCGTAAATTCGGGTAAACCAACTCCTGTTTCAGACGCTTTTCCTCAGAGGGGGCCGGGAATTGGACACTAGACAACCCAATTATGGTAGTGCTAATTCATCTATTTGAGCTGCTTTGGGAGTCAACAGAGAGAATAAATTTTTGCAACATGGGAATCGAAGCAGTTCGACGCTCTACCCGTTACACCACGGAGTAGAACGTTTTCATGGCGTACTTGTAGGGACTGATGTTCTATGCAGAAGGCTATCTCTTATCACTTTGAGGCAAATCTGAAATTTTCAAAATTTCTTCAAAGACAGAGTAAAGTCCCTTGTTTTAGGGCATTTTTTTTCCTTTCCGATCTCGGTTTAACTCGGTATCCTGGTAGACTCCAGAATTATAAGTAAGAAATATACCAAGCGATTGAAAAGATAAATAAGGAGAAAAGTAAAGACATCTCACACCTGAGTATCATAAAGCTTTAATTAAAATCACATACAAAAATAATGGTTTAAAAATCATGACGATGGAAGTGGAAAAAATGTTGGCACTCATTGCTCAAGTTACCTGAAGACGACACAGGTGTTAAGTTTAAGACATATAGGCCGGTAGAGCCATCGCAAAAATCAGTAGTTGACAACAGATCGGATTCTGTAATAACGTTTAAAAAGTAAGTTTTCTTTTAATTTACAGGAGAAATTAACTGCAAATAAATCACATCAGAGATGAAACTTACCCTTTGCCAGAGTGCAAAACATCAAAAGCTTCATTGATTTTTTCAAATGGAAAGGTATGGGTGACAAACTCATCAAGCATCAATTTCTTATTCATGTAGTCATCGACCAATTTTGGAACACTGTCACGGCTCTTATAACCTTTGATCACAAAATATACAACAATTAAAAAAAAGGATACAATGGAAAAAGTTTCTAACCTCATTGGTGAAAAAATAGGAGCCACAAAAATCTAATTTAGTGTGAGATTTGAAATTACAGTAAAAATAGAAAGAACTTGCCTCCGAATGCAGTACCCTTCCACACACGACCTGTGACAAGCTGGAATGGTCGTGTTGAAATCTCTTGACCAGCAGCAGCTACACCAACAATCACTGACACTCCCCAGCCTTTGTGACATGATTCAAGAGCATCCCTCTGTAAACCATGACATAAAATATATAGTCAAAAAATAAAATTTCACAAGTAGATAATTTATTACATAGGCCCTTATATTTGTATAAATTACCATTGTTTTCACATTTCCGATACACTCAAATGTAAAATCTGCACCTCCATCAAGTCTGTCAATCAATTCTTCAGGCACTGAACGAGAAAGGGTCTTAGGGTTGATGAAGTCAGTGCATCCAAATTTCTTTGCTGAAAATAAGTTAACAGTACTCAGTAAGCTAGCTTTATTAATTTATGGGGAAAGGAAGCACATGATTCTTTTAAAAGAACAATTTCACCAACCAATTTCAAATTTATCAGCATTCAAATCAACACCAATGATGTTCTTGGCGCCAGCAACTTTGCATCCCAGAGCAACAGCAAGACCAACAGCTCCAAGGCCCCAGATGACACAGTTAGATCCTGGTTCAACTCCGGCAGTGTTCAATGCAGCTCCATAGCCAGTGGGAACACCGCAACCAAGGAGACACACCTTATCCAGGGGAGCTTCTGGATTAATCTGATCAGAAAAATATGATATGATGTGAAGGAAAGAAAGGAGCAATTTAACAATAGTTAAGGTGACTTATCTATCACATTCTAAAGCGCAGGTTCCAAACCTTAGCAACAGAAATCTCTGCCAAGACAGTGTACTCGCTGAATGTAGAGCAGCCCATGAAGTGGTACAAAGTTTTACCATTGCAGGTAAAGCGTGAAGTTCCGTCAGGCATCACACCTTTACCCTGAAGAAATAGAAAAGTCATAATAAAACAAATCAGAAAACATTTGTAATTAAAGGAGAACTGACACTGTAATTTAGTGAAATATTTGAATTCTATTTGCCCATACTACACCTGAGTAAGACGAATTTTACTGCAGAGATTGGTCTTTTTTGAGCTGCAGAACTTGCAATCACGGCACTGAGGTATGTACAGAGGAACCACATGGTCACCTAGCAAAACAGAAAGGAGACTTTTTTTTTCATCAGTTACCACAATGATTTTAGATTTTTCATGCGTTAATGGGTTTGTAGGGAACTTCTGTCCTTTTAAGACAAAATACTCAATTGCTGATGTACCTGGCTTCACAGAGATAACACCTTCTCCAACACTCTCAACAATAGCACCTCCCTCATGACCCAAGACACAGGGAAATGTTCCCTCTGGATCATGACCATCAAGGGTGTAGGCGTCGGTATGGCATATAGCCGTTGATGTGATTTTCACTCGTACCTATGCAAAGCACGTGTTCATCGGATAAGAGAAACGGACACAAAGACATCAACATAAGTACACCCCATACTACTATATGAATTAGCAAATAAGAAAACTACCTCGCCCGCCTTTGGAGGTGCAACTTCAATAGTTTCAATTGTCAATGGCTGCTTCTCAGCCCAAGCAACAGCAGCACGGCACTTTATGACCTGTAGCACAAACACATACAGAACAAAAAGAATTACAGAAACATACTGCTGTAACAAGAACACTGAAATATATATATATGTATATAAATGCGAAACTACAATAAAGTATAAAGGTGATCTAACTTAACTGAATATGAAATAAAAAAATCTTTTCATAACTTTTACTGCAGAGAGAGTTTTGAGTGGGCGGATGAGACAAAGCGATGGCAAAAGAGAGGTCATGAGTCGAGAGACTTACATTCATGATGACAGGGAATCATCGGAATCACTGGTACCTCAAGTCTTTGAATAATTTAGATGAAGCATGACAAAAACCAATAAAAATGCCAAGACTCCAAAAGAACGAAAATAAGAACCCAGGAATGATAACCGTGGCGAGTCGTTACAGGGTTCCATGGATAAATTATTCATCCGGGAGAAACAATATAGCGGTGGTAGGGTTAGGTTCAGTCAATTTGAACTTAATATCAGGAAGACCGCCCACTGCTAGTTCAATTTCTTGAGAGGAAATTGGAACAAAATTGAGCTTAAGGCAGAATGGCAACGTTTCACATCGATACCAGGTTAAGTTCTTAAGAAATTCGCCAGCAACAGATCAAACGGAAGAAAAGGACCACACAGCATACCTTTCCTTCGAACTGAGACATGATTCAATGTAAAAGATCGATGGCAACACGGAACAGCGTGGAAGCAAGAAAAATTGCCGATCTGGAATTTAAGAAGTTTGTAAGCGGATGTCCGTATCGGTGGGGGACGATTCAGAGCCGGGAAATGAGCTCGTGAAGTGTGAATGAGCTATTTCGCCAGCGCGGGGCGGGGTGTGAGAGGGGCAAGACGGTCCATAACAAACCCGACTGAGCGTCTGCTACCGACCAATCACAGC
>CABIKL010001530.1:0-15097 GCA_902196195.1 Aptinothrips rufus
GTGCAGCTGACAGGAGGCTGGCTGGAGTCTGTGTGAAGCTGACAGGAGGCTGGCTGGAGTCTCTGTGAAGCTGACAGGAGGCTGGCTGGAGTCTCTGTGAAGCTGACAGGAGGCTGGCTGGAGTCTGTGTGCAGCCGAATGGAGGCTGGCTGGAGTCTGTGTGAAGCTGACTGGAGGCTGGCTCCGGAATGAGTGTATGCTGGCTATGTTTTAGGGTGAGGATGGTCCGCCCTGCCCTGCCTCATGCACCTAACAATCTCATCCGTTCCCATTCATGTCTCCCCCCCCCCCCCCTTCAGGCCCTATCTCTATCTTTCTCTCTCTCGGCGTGACGGCGGATGTAGGGCCGTGTTGTGGAAGATAGAACCCTCTCATCTGCTCCGTGGTTTCACGCGATGTGTGAATCCTTCGCTTCCTTTAGAAAGGCGAGTGACTCGCGGATCTAGCCTCCAGGATCTGCCTCTATCCCTTCCAGCAGCACGAGTGTATCAATGAACTACCGAAAATATGGATGTATGAAACGCTCAGTGTGAACTTTAAGTGGACGCATTGAAAACAGAAAAGAAAAACAAAACACGGAACCCTCACATTTTCCCTGATATTAGTCAGTATTTTCTTTTCAAAAAAAAACAACAACAACAACAAAAACATTGGAAAACTCGTTTTTTTTGTTCTTAGTCCAGGTATTATTTTCCATTTTCCTTTGTAAATTTGCGTCCGTGTGTTCAAGTTTGTCAAACAAGAGGGGCTGTCCTTATCCTATGTGATCGTAATCATAGCAGTGCAGCTAGTTGATTGTTTTTTGCGGTGTCGCCTCCCGCATATATCATCAACATCATTCCTCTGCGATGCGAGCAGCCGGGTGCGATACCGTCAGTAGAAGAGAAAAGAGCTGGTGGGGGCGGGGAGGGGGGTCATTGTCATAATTACACGCCCGGTGTTTTAGTGAAAGCGTGTTGGAGCGCAGCTGATCACATTTCTGGTGTCGCGCCTTGGCGCCTTCTTCTTCTCTTTCCGCGAGTCAGCCTCCCACTTACTACGCTGCTCTGGCCGGGCCGGGCTGCTTTCTCGACAAATAATCCCAGGTCTGCTCAGTGCGTAGTCTCCCCGCTACTGACGAGCATCATCGGGCAGGTCGTGGCCGGGGCCAGAGCGAGACAGAGCGGCGCCGCCAGAATATATCCTCGCCTGCTACATGTGTGATTGCCAAGCGTCCCGGCCGAGTCCAACATAGCGGACGACTTTATCGATGTCTTTCCTTCCATGATGGGAGTTATTATACTGTCAGTTTTGAACCGAGCGGGAAAAAAAAATATCGAAGTTTTGGACACCAAAATTAAAAAATTCCGTGTGATTCAAACGTGAATGTGCGGGAATTTAAGTGTCTGTTTCTTCAAGCTTGTAAAAATGGGACAAATTTTTATTAAATATTGCAGATGTGTGCGGAATTCAATTGAAACGCACTTGAATTTAGGGAATTTTTTTTGGAAATAATGGGGATGCACACCGAAAATTATTGTCTGTTTGAACGGGATAACATTTCACAAGGTAGACGTTCCCATGCAGATCCCAGTTTTCCTTTTGTCGTGTGAGTCCCTGAGCTCTTTGGTCTTCACAGGGCTGGGATCTGGGATCGTCCCTTGTTCCATTCTTATCGGCTTCTCCCTCGCTTGGTGCGTCCGGATGTAAGGCGCCGTGTCTCCGGTGTTCGGGTTATTTTACGTAACAGAGTAATGTCCCCCGGGCTCGTCGAGCTTCTTATCCCGCCCTAGCCTCGCCTCGCGCGCACTTCTTCTAATATAATCTCAAGCTCGAGTCGAGTCTTTTTGCTGACACGCTGTTCCGACGATCTAACCGTGCTAAGAGTTTTAGGGCCACGGTCGAACTTGACGTATGAGAGACACCTTAAATTTTTGTTGTTGTTTTCAAATGCGAACATATGTATGAAACTTTGGAAAAAAAAAAATAAGAGAGTAATATTGTTCTTTTTTTTTTAAAGAGTTTTGTGTGTTTGCAGCAGTGTTAGTACGTTTGTAATCTTTAATTGTTGTTTGTCTGAAACTAAGCACGTGCTCTGACTTGTTTCAGGTAAGGAAAGCCCTAGCTCTGCCTGGATGTCTAGCTACAAAGGAGACACGCACATCTAAGCGCGGCCTGGTAAACTAACCCATTAACAGGAGAGGAGAGGAACTAGATTTATTGCCCTGTAACGCACTAAGGTTTTGGTATGTTGACCTTACCGAGTGTGAAGCCCAGACACGTGCCTCACTTCCGGTTTGATCCTCTTCCGTTTTCCCTTCTCCTAAACAGAGGCGAGCTTAATGACGTCGGCCCGTGAAATCCAGTGCGTTACCATGCGCCTAGGGTCGTGATACCTACACAAAACGAGTTGCTTCCAAGTACAAGTACTGGCACCCGAGCCGCCATGTTGGACCGCAGCGACTTGTGGCGTGACTGAGTGCTACGCTCAGTCGGTACCCCGTGCGCAGGAGACTTTCATTGCGGATGGGGAGACACAGTTGCAGGTGACCATGCCACCGCTGCTGGCAGTGCGCTAAGATCTACCCCCTTCCCCCTCCCTCTTCCATCACAAAGATGCCGCCGTTTGTGCCGCCTGATTCGGAGCGCTAAGCTGTTCTCAGACTTAATGTCGTGTGCATGGTTTTGCGCCTGTAAATCCCCATGGCCTAGTTAGCTACTCGGCCGTACACCGCCACGCGGATGGCGGCGTGTTGCAAGGAGCTGAGATACGGCTTTCTTAGCTACCTGGAGTCATGTCTCCGACGAACCGGGGAAGAAGAGCTCAGACGACAAGTCCATGGAGGGTGCGCGTTGAAGCCCCGCCCCGCCCAGCATGTAAGGATCCTCTCCAAGCCACAATAAGCGGACCGAATTGATGGTCACGGGTTCAACTCCTGGCTTCGGCGCTCGATTCCCTTTGTTTTTTTCTGACCCGGTTCTTTAGCCACTCGCACCGGCACCATCGCAGAGCGCTGTAAGTGCACTTTATTAGGCCGAACATTAAATAAAGAAAAGAGAAAAGGAGAGAAAGGACCGAGGATCACACTATACAGACTGCAGTGCCAAGCCAAGCCGATGGATTAGGCTCGGCTCATATTTTTTTTTTTCCGCGAGTCGCGTTGAGCCGGAAATGGTCCAGTGGTGTTACTTTGTTCATCTAACGGGATGGAGGCGTCCCACGTCGAGGCAATTGATTATTTTCATGATCGTCGTTAAAGCGGGTGTCTTGGCGAGCAGCTCATGCCATTTATATGACTCATTGTTCTGTCCTGGCGCCCCGCCCCGCCTCGCCCCGCCCCGCTGCGATCATTCATTGCATAAACCGAAATTCGCCGTTTCCTCCCTGCAGCTGTGCAGCGGCAGAAAGGGGCGTGGCAAGTGAAGCGAGTAGGGGGCGGCTGCGGGTGGGGGCCCTGGAGGCGCCAGCAGGCCCCCCGCCGGGCAGCGCCGATTTCAATCTGTCGCACGGCGCCGCCCCGCCCCACCCCTTCCCACCCCACCCCTTCCCGCCCCGCCCCACCCCGCCCCGCCCCACCCCGCCCCACTCGCCCCACCCCGCCCCTTCCCGCCCCGCCCCACCCCGCCCCGCCCCGCCCCGCCCCACCCAGCCCAGCCCAGCCGCTCAGGCCCAGCAGCTCGAGGGGTCAGTCACTCGACCAAAATATGTACACAGGATGACATGATTACATTGTTTTCATCTGATTATAGTCAATGAAATCAACTATTGAGCTGAAACTTCAGTGTTTTTAGTCCGTTTTATGACAATGACAGCACTGTTATTGAAAGTGTGTTAAACAACACATTTTAAAAGTGTTGTAACCTCCAACACATTAAAATGTGTTGATCAATACATTCAAAAAGCATTGAGAAATTTCACTACTTTAAATGTGTGTTGATCATTGCATTAAAGTGTGTTGAGTTTTCTCACTACATTATTAAAGTAGTGATCAATTTAAAACGTGATGATTTTCTTCGATACACTTTTTTGTGTGAAAACTAATGCTTATAAAGTGTGTTGAACTTTTCAACGCTCTCTGAGGCGTATTAGTTTGAGGGAAACGCATTTTAGGCTTCAACGCATTTTTTAAGATAAATATTAACGCACTTTCAATAACAGTGAGTACTGAATAGCGCCGGTAATCTTCAATTTCTCTCGAAAGCGATGTAAAATATCGATATTTGGAGGCCCTATAAGAGCCGCTCTCGGAGCATTGCCTGCCCTCCAGTCTCTCGTCTCTCCTGGCTCTGCTCTCGAGGTGCTCTGTAGTCTGCTAGAGACGCTGGACGCTGACCTGGTGCTCTGCACGTCGTTATACAATAACCATCGGGTGCTCCCCTGGGGAACGTGGGGTCATGTCCGCCTCACCCCCGCCCCCTCCCTTGCTCGGAGTAGCGGCCATTTTATTGCACTGCTAAAGTAATGGGAATTCCTTTTCTGACAAGGAAATTCACTTGGGGTTCGTGAGCTTTAAGCAAACCATCACCGAGGGTTTGTTTGGAGGTCGGTTCCATGGTCGGCTCTTGGCTTGAATTACCAACCTGAACTTGTTGAAATGTCGTGTCGCAGCTTTGGTCTGTTTTTTGGATTTCGTTGCCAGACGTTGGCAGCAGTAAGTTCGGAGACACGTGGGGGCCGGGGTGTAGGGGTGGCACACGACAGTCACGTTGCTTCGTGGGCGTACCGTGCGTGGGTGGGCAAGGCTGCTGCTGGACAGAGAAAGTATTGCACATTCACTGCCTGCCAGGGAGCGTAACAGAGGTGAAACATCTTATCATACGCCGACAGACTATACCACGTCTGAAGAGAACTGAAGCCAGGGTTCTGATAGCATGGCGTTTTGAACGGGGTGTAACATTAGGATTAGTGTAACATCCAGCGAAGTGAACAGTAGTAGTAACCACGATATTGTTGAATTAACAATCTTGTATACACTACTGCAAAGCACGAATGTTAAAAACAAAGAAATTCTTGAAAGAAAATGTGGACGTTCATTGAACAAGTCAAATCGAAGGATTTGGGCCTTTTTGAAGGAAAAACTTTCGATTCGGCTGGTTTCGCAAACCTTCGAATATTCGAAAACAAAATTCCTTCAAATTGAAGAACGGAAAGTTGCAGTGTAGGCCTATTTGGTCGAAATTCTATTGACTTTTGTTGCATTAAATCTGTGCTGATGTTACCGTACAACGTTTGGTTGCACCTTCTCAGGTCACGTGATGTAGGCGAGGCAGCTTTCATTTGTTCCAAGAACGGACAGCAAGCCTTCAGTTGACCTGAGCCTGAGATGGTGATTCCAACTAACTTATTTGGTCGAATATGAATTGTTCATTCTGGTGCCGTTGGAGATTTAGTCATGGCCGCCCAATGAGAACATCCGCCGCTCGTGATCACGTTCCACTCATAAATCGAGACTCCGTCAGGAATTCATCCTCATGTCTCCGGAGCTGAGCCGCGTTCCTTTCCGGTTCGCCCGGAGCTCGGCCCGGAGCCGGGATGGCTTGTTGTCATGCCCCATGTATGACGAGATGGTCGGCTATGTCCGGAGCCGCACGTTTCCTATGAATTGAATGCAGCGGTAACTCACCCGGAGGTGCCACGGCTCGGCTCGGCTCGGCTCGGCGCGCGAAAGTGCAGCACCTCACCTCTCCTGCCCCACACTGCCGCGTGTGCAATAGTATTCACATTGAGATTGCCTTTCGCTTACAAAGAGCAGTGTTTGGATTTAAAGAACCTTTTAAGGAATCGTTTGCTCTTTTCGCACCCGTCACCTCAAATCGTCACGCATCTAATCTAAGGTTTCTCTGTGTATTCAGGTAGGACGGGAACGTTTGGCTTGACCCCACAAAGGCGTGATGTCATTTGTGAACGGACCCCTCAATCTCTTTAAGCAGAACGTTTGTTTGTCCGGTTTAAGTGAAATCCCGTTTAACTGCGGACCTTCACAACTCTTCAGAATTCAGCAGCTAGCCGGTTGCGCGCGCTGTAAAGATGTCGATTTGTGGCCAAACACTTCTTGCAAAACATTTCTTGCCAAAGATGTGTCGCACGCGCACATCGTGTGCCCCTTAGGATGTCGTTATGATGTGCGGCGGCAATTCGAACTTGTGATGGGGTCGATGTGTTTGTTTGGGCTAGCGGGGCTGCTAGCTAGTTTGGCGGGGCCGGGCGGGGCGGGGCGGGGCGGGGCGGGCATTCCTCCGCGGGCTGTTCGCCACGGTGTTTCATAAGAACCTGCCACCTTGAATAGGGCCCTGCCCAGCCCCGCCCGGCCCTGGGCCAGCCGCTAGATATCCTCATTATCTGTCGTACACTATCGTCCGCCATTCGCTTGTCCCCCGCGGCCGTCTGTCGTTTTCCAGTCTTCTATCACCTCGCAAATTGATTCAGCGCCTTTCCGGTCCAACCGAGCGAGCGGTCAGTCAGTCGTGTAGTCATGTGTACAAAATTTCGACATCTTTTTTTCTGGTCTCAAATATTGACATTTTGCATCGCTTTCGACAGAAATTGAAAATTACGGTACTTTAGTTGTCATAAACAGACTTGAAACATTAACGTTTTAGCTCAGTACTTGATTTCATTGCCGACACGCTAAGTGTATTTCTACAATATTGTGCGAGCATCTGTCCGAAGGTAAACCTACGCTTGACGTGCGCGATTCCTGTGCATATTCTACGCACACTCTTCTGTGAACATTCTGCGTAAGGTAAGCAAAGTTCATACGCATGGAAAGCACAACATTGTGCACTGCAAAAAATATTGTGCTCTTTGGAAAAAAAATTACAATTCAGTATCGTAGGTCACACGATTTCTTGTTACAATACGTATTGTACCAACGATGAGGGGGGTGGGGAAGGTACAATACTGGCCTACAATACGATTGGGAAAATAATTAACAATACTTGATTGTACTTTTGTTGTGATTTTTTCTAGCAGTGTGCACTTCAGGGAAAGTTTTAACTTTGTACATTTTGTTCGCACAAAATTGTACGTATGCATAATCCGATGTAATGAATGTAATCGTGTAATCCTGCAGACATGTTTTAGTCGAGTGACAGACCTCGGTCCCAGCCCGTCAGCTGGTCGTGACGTTATCAGCAGATCGTCACCTCGTCCAGCGATGAGATGAGAACCAGAGCGCCCCAGCTGCTGCTGTGATAGGCAGCTGCTTGGAAAGTGATTGTGGCTTCCGGTGGTTCCGGCCGACGAGAGGGCCACTCCGTCACTTCCTATACCTTTTCCTAAAGAAACCGAGGCCGACCAAGTCCGACAAAATCAACAGATAGACCATATGGTACAGTAAACAGTTATTTCTTTACGGATAAATCTGATCATCTAGTCGTACTTAGAACCAAAAGCAATCGCCTCTGTTACGAATTATTCTCAAATCAAATTCTCTAGGAAATCCGAAAGCCATTTTCTGGAGCAACCCAAACCCAACCCAACCCAGAAACCAAGAGTCGCTAGCTTCAGGCATACTTTTAAACCCACATAACCTTATATCCACATAACTGGTGACAGAAATAACACTTTATTTTTTCACATAATTGGATGTTTATTCGAGGAAAATAATGCCGTTATTGCTTCAAACATAACATTTTACAGAAATAACCGGATTAATAACTCTCATAACTCTCGACAGACATAACAGTCGATAGACATAACAGTCGATAGACATAACAGTTGACAGACATAACAAGTTGACAGACATGACTGTAGTCACTTATAACTGGCGACTGTCATAATGGCGCTAGATTCAAACTGTTCGTGTCTCGACCATCCTCGGTTGGCGAGGTAGAGACGCTCAGGAAGCTTCCGACGTTCCAGCAAGCAAGACTAGATTTGACCAGCTACAACATTTTATCCTAAGCTTTTTTTAGTTTTATCTTTGACCAGTTCTTATGTCTTAGGATAGACCCCCTTCAGTTAAATTATTTAAAGAATACTATTTATTTGTATAATATTTCTGAACAAAGTTATGTGTGTTAAAAGTTATGTGTATTTACGGTTTTGAATTTCTTTTATTTCTTAGTATATGTCTGTCACCAATTACGTCTGAAGAAGGTTATGTTTGTCACAATGTATGAGAATTTAATGTTATGAGAGTTTAAAAGTATGCCTGAAGCCGAGCTCCCTCACAGCGCACGCCATAGTGACATTTTCGCTGCAACAGTTTAATTTGCCTCCCACCCCCCGCGCAGACTTAATTACGATATGGTCTAGGCTGTTGCATGAGGCCGCCCCGGCTGTGTGTTGTACAGAGTAGCGGCCTAAAGAAGGAAAAAAGGCCAAATGAAGAAAGTTGAAAAAATCTGATGTGTTTCACTAATAACATAGTTTTTCCGCTTTGCGATCGACGATATGTCGCTTAAAGGACGCGGTGGTTAACTTGGGATCACTAGAATAAACGAAAGAGAAATGGTTGAGAACCGCTGCCCTAAATGATGAAATGAATTGCCTACGAGCAATTTGTGTTCGTGATAGCACGCTCGGAAACCCTCAAGACGACATCCAACTAGACATGGCCGACAAAGTGACGATTTTGGTACAAGAAGGAAACGCCCCTTCTGAAATTAAATATCACGAAACTACGCTGTACCTACGGATAGACGTTTGCAAATAATTTGAACGTGATCAGCATCTTCAAAAAACGCGTTGACCTTTTCAAATCATCCAAGGCAACCTACCAACTTGCCTTCAAAACCGACCTACTTTGCTTCAAAAAGAACAATATATTCTAGTGACAACACATTATGTTTCTACGCGCTTGGCTGTATTGTCTAAACGCGACACATTGAGAGACAACGTGTTTTTACCTCGGCCGATCTATAGCTTCGCTGGTAAATCTAAGCGCTTTCGGTTTGGTTTTGTTGGTTTGTGCAGAGTTCGAGGGCTAGTTGAAGTTCACCGCTGTGGAGTTCCCCTAATCGACGAAATAAACAGCCCAAGATACTTGTTCGGTGCCGAGCAACAACATGGAGAGCAGCCCGTAGACAGCAGCGAAACTTGCGGCCCGCGGACTGCACTGTGCCCACGCTTGGGCTGGACTCTATCTCGAGGCGTTTGGAAGCCGAAAGCAGACACGCAAATAACGTCCTTTTCCTCCGCCGGTACACTGACTTCACTCACTGCTCACACTTAAGTTTTTAGAAGGAAAAACAAGATAAACTAGGCTGTGCGCGTCAAGTTCGAGGAATAAATAGTGCATCACGGATTTAATGTCACCTGTGGGTGCATTACTTGCAAATGTTATGTGCGCGATGAGGAAACAGCCACTACCCGCTGTGAGAGCCAGTTCACCCGCTGTGAGAGCCAGTTCTAATGCTATTACGATCTTTTCCAGACGACGAAGCGAAGGATGCCCCACGCAGAGGAAGAAAAGAGCCCCAACAAGCAGAGAGGTGGAACTACGAGGCGAGCCAGGAAGACAGAGAAGCGTCACGAGTGTTCAGTGTGCCACATGACGTGTCGATCTATCAGTGACTTGACCGTGCATGTCCGCACGCACACTGGGGAGAAACCACATGGATGTACAATGTGTCACAAGAAGTTCAATCAGCTCAGTGCTTTGAAGAGACATTTACTCACGCATACTGGGGAGAAGCCACATGGATGTACAATGTGTCACAAGAAGTTCAGTCTGCTCGGTAATTTGAAGACACATTTACTCACGCATACTGGGGAGAAGCCACATGGATGTACAATGTGTCCCAAGAAGTTCAATCAGCTCGATAGTTTGAAGAAACATTTACTCACGCATACTGGGGAGAAGCCACATGGATGTACAATGTGTCACAAGAAGTTCAGTCTGCTCGATAGTTTGAAGAAACACTTACTCACGCATACTGGGGAGAAGCCACATGGATGTACAATGTGTCACAAGAAGTTCGGTCTGCTCGATAGTTTGAAGAAACACTTACTCACGCATACTGGGGAGAAGCCACATGGATGTACAATGTGTGACAAGAAGTTCAGTTGGCTTTTTACTTTGAAGACACATTTACTCACGCATACTGGAGAGAAGCCACATGGATGTTCAATGTGTCACAAGAAGTTCAGTGTGCTTAGTACTATGAAGACACATTTACACACGCATACTGGGGAGAAGGCACATGAATGTACAATGTGTCACAAGAAGTTCAGTCAGCTCGGTAGTTTGAAGCAACATTTACTCACGCATACTGGTGAGAAGCCACATGAATGTACTATGTGTCACAAGAATTTCAGTAGGCTTAGTACTTTGAAGACACATTTACTCACGCATACTGGGGAGAAGGCACATGGATGTACAATGTGTCACAAGAAGTTCAGTCTGCTCGGTAATTTGAAGACACATTTACTCACGCATACTGGGGAGAAGCCACATGAGTGTACAGTGTGTCACAAGAAGTTCGGTCTGCTCAGTACTTTGAAGAAACACTTACTCACGCATACTGGGGAGAAGCCACATGGATGTACAATGTGTCACAAGAAGTTCAGTGAGCTCAGTAATTTAAAGACACATTTACTCACACACACTGGGGAGAAGCCACATGGATGTACAATGTGTCACAAGAAGTTCAATCAGCTCAGTGCTTTGAAGACGCATTTACTCACGCATACTGGGGAGAAGCCACATGGGTGTACAATGTGTCACAAGAAGTTCAATCAGCTCAGTACTTTGAAGAGACATTTACTCACGCATACTGGGGAGAAGCCACATGGATGTACAATGTGTCACAAGAAGTTCGCTCTGCTCAGTACTTTAAAGACACATTTACTCACGCATACTGGGGAGAAGCCACATCGATGTACAATGTGTCACAAGAAGTTCAGTCGGCTTAGTACTTTGAAGACACATTTACTCACGCATTCTGGGGAGAAGTCATTTGGATGAACTCTGTGTGACATCAAGTTTAGTCGCTTTGGTCAACTGAAGGCCCATTCACTCACGCACACTAGATAGAAGCCGCATGGATGCACTGTGTGTCAGAAGTTTGGGCTACTGGGTACTGGGCAGTCGACTCATGAATGTACTGTGTCTTAAGAAGTTGCTCCTGGTGCATAGTTTGAAAAGCCACGTGTATTGCATCCGCACTGGAGACGGGTGACCCCCTCCAGTGTGCTACAAGCCGTTCAGTAATGCCAGTAGCCTGATGAGCCACGTTTATGTTCATTAGTAAGTAGATAAGCATTCTGTAGTGTTTGCATATAAGATTATTGCGGTGAAAGGTATAGCGAATTGTGCAGTTCTTTCTAAATATACATTGCTGCTTAAGATTGTTTTGTATAATTTCAGCATTCCTGTGCTTAGCCAGGTCAATCTATCCCACTGATGTGTGACAGCTGGTGTGCTTGTTTCGAAAATCGTCTAGTTTTCCAAATGACGCTCGATTTTTTTGGAAAATTTAAGAGAGGAGGTTGGGCTTACATCTAAAAACCAAGACATTTTCAAAATTTATAAGCGGTAATGGAGGGTGGCTGGTTATACTACCCTGGTACAGACGCCTGCGCTAGCTCGACCGCTCACCCCGTCACCTGCTGTGAGCGGGCGAGTTTTACATTAAGATTTTCCGGCGCTGGCCGGCCTCCCTGTGTTGATTTCAAGGTCATTCAAAAAACAAATTGTTGCCAACAATTTTTTGTGAGGTTCAGGAAAACCTCATATGTAGTCTGCTGGCCGTGGCGACCCTTGTCATACCTCGGAACAGTCAAAAAGATTGGATACGTGTTGCAGAAGGTGTGGTTCTCACCGAGTTCTGGTCTGAACTTCACTCATCCTAGCGCAGGCACAATGAGTGACGATTTGTTGTGGTCGCTGTTCACATTAATGGGAAGGAGAGGACGCCAGGCGGCCATCTTGTCAACGCCAATTTGTTACAATGTGGACACCCTACAGACGTCCATATTTGCCTAGCCAGATCTGGAGATATCTATACCTCTCCAACTCTGTCCTACAGACTTCTCAGGCAAAGCCTAAAGTGTTAAGATTTGAAGCGTCTTTATAGCGATCTAGCGTGCCTTGCCTAGAGCCTCATGAGTGGCTACAGGCAGCGCGAAACGCATTTCCTCCAGTTTGATGATATCTCACCACGTTCAGTCGTTAATATCCCTCGGATTGACTTTAAACTTTGCATACGAGTCAATGACGCATAGCGCTCGGTGTTGGTCGACTTACTTTCCTGTCAGTAGTCTATATATTTCAGCTGAGCGCTCTACAGTACATTACCTTGACACTACTCTGACTTTGTATTGACAAGAGGCTCTCCTATTTTTGATTTGACCATTGTTCGCAAGTTTAGGTGACCCAGCCCTCAATATATTAGTCACCGCGACAGATTTAATAATGTCTTTGTTGCGGGCTCTTCAGTCTTGCTCGTTGAGTCTTGCCTGTCTGTACTTGCGGAAACTAAGCTCACTAGCAGTCCAAATATCCTTGACGCTTCATCGGTCACATACACTTGAAGTTCTCGTTCACCATCATTTCAAAAAGCTCTGTAAATTCTTTTATTTCTGTGCTAAATGCTCGCTGATGACGAGGTCCGTTCTTTAACCACGTAGGACTAAAGCAATATTCACAAAATGTAGCATTTGATGACATGTCCAAATCTTTGTCATTGTAGTTTGAGCTAGATATTCTATGTCCTGCTTGGAAAATACATTCAAAGTTGAAAGCTGAGTGTTGGAGGCAGATCCTAGCATTTGGTTGGTTAGCTGCGCGGAATAACTTGGGGCGTTGAAGTTTCCGTGAAACAAACAAGTGCGGCTGCCTACCATTGATTTAATTAACCCACTAGCCACATACTCGGCTCTTACCAGCTTGCCATCCCATCGGCCCCTGGTGGCCTCACAGGCTGCAGCGCTGCACACACGATGGGGCTGGCGAGCCGCGCAGTGATCTCATATATTACATCTCCCATCTCGATCTGGGCCAACACGGGCCACTGCCCTCGGCTCTTGAACATTCCTGCCTCCGCCAGGTGAGTGCTGATAATCTGCCCTCGGACCAACTCAGCAAATGCCTCCCAGACTAAGACTAAAGTGCCAGCCCCCCCCCCCCCCCCCCCCCCCCCGCTGTGCTCTGTAGCACGGTGGAGGTAAATACCACATCAATACGGGGGTTATCGGCAAAAGATAAAGGGGGAATGCTCTCAAAGCGGCCTCAATTGCTTCTTTCATATCAGCTATACATTAACACCCACCGTCCTCGACGATTTGCTCTGATCTAAAGATCTATAGGTGAAGCGGTGAGACTGGTGAGGGGGGCAGCGCCGCGGGGGAGTGTGTGAGGGGAGGGGAGGTGTGACCGTCTTACCGCCAGCTGCCGGCTCGGCATCAGGTGACGAGACATCGAGAGTGGGAGGCTAACTGAACCTGTTGGGCCATAGACATCACATTCTTTAAGTTCCAGCATCCCCATTTGGAAGAGTCCTTTCTTCTTAGACAATAGCTGTTCACTCTCTTCTTTGGCACATTTTTGTCAAAAATTTTGGAGATCAATATTCCGGAAGGAATCGAGGTGTTTCACTTGTTTGGGAGCTAACGATACAATCCAAACTGCATGCCAGACCAGGGAGCTCAGTATGCATGTGAAGGCCTGGCACTCTTATTGCCTGCTCTAAAGTACGAAGCGCATGGCCAGAATTGTCATCCGCCCCAAAAAGCATTATTTCCTGAAAACGCCATATTGTTTTAAGGCCCTCTTCGTTTTCATCCTAAGTAGCTGCCTTTTAAGCAACTGGGCATAACGCTTCAGCTCATGCCCAAGTCTCAGGGAAAGGAAAGGTATAACAAATATGTTTGTTTTTGCATCAAAGCAGCAAGTGGTCATGGCTGCTCGATTTAGAACTTCATAATATTTTGCAGATATAACAGTTGTAAATCTTTATTGGCTAGATCAAGCTTTTTCAAAGTTTAAAAAAAACGAGCGATTTCTTTTAATTTACATCTTACCTAAACGTAGCGGTGCTTTGGATGTTCGTGTTTAGAATACAGGAATTGGCATCGCTTAGTTATCAGAGGGTCACTTGTGACTGCACCTGTTCAGGTACAAGGCTAAGGTTTTAGACTAATGTCCTCCCTACACTCCTGGGTCATGGTGACAGATGTTGGTATCATGAGCTGGGCTCCCATCTGAACCCTTCTGTATGCAGGCCTATCAGGACGCTTGAAATCACAAGTTCTCCGCACGTGTGCAGGAAGTTGCTTCCCTTTGTAAAGGTCGCCGCATTCTGGACATGGCAGGTTCTCAGCAGGATCAACTGGTGCAGGTAGACGCTCTGCAGGGTGCAGTACACCAGGTCCATTCTTCAACACTCCCACAGTACGCCTGACCCGTCCCTGCCTTCTGAGACCCCTCATCACCGCACTGGCCTCTTCCCTGTGGCATGATGTGTGTTCATCAGACCACTCGTCCATGCTTCCACAAGACATAGGCTCCACTAATGTGGGAGCTTCACTCTTGTGGCGTCTGAAGATATGCCAATTGAGCTTCGTCTGGCAGTGTTTGTCACAGAACTTGTGGACCTCAATGATGTCGGATCTAGTTTGGTTTTGGCAAACGGCAATTGTGATACCTGCAATAAAAAATTGAAATGTTAATGAGCTAAGAGCTTAGAGCTTGTTTCCTCTTATATGCATTTTTTAGATCATTACAAGTATATCCATACCAGAATCAATACTCCAACATTTAGTAGCTTCAAAACGACACAGAAACCTCACGACTCAGAAACTAAGAAGAGGCTCCGTTGAGTGTAATGGAGACTTGCCTCCGTTACGAAGTGTCATTCTATTGGAGTCGTTCGCTAGTCGCTCCTCATTCACTGCATTGTCATTTGTCATCGCCAGCAGGACGTTCTGGTCGCCGTGGTTCGAATACCTCGTTAACAAGCCGAGGCAGCGGAGTGTCTACGACTTCACCTACAGTACCTCTTCGTCGGCCTGAGGCAAAGGAATGTCTTGAACTCACGCCACAGATACCTCCTCAGTCTCCTGCTGGGCCTGTTTGTTAGCAGAGCTTCCTACCGGCGCTCCTGTCGTCTCGCACGCACCTTGTGAACCTGCCTCATCTCTCTCCCTGCTCGCCTGCCCTCCAAGTCACTC
>CABIKL010001531.1:0-15096 GCA_902196195.1 Aptinothrips rufus
ATGTAAGGTGTGTATAAAAAAAAAAAAGCCAAAAATCCACTTGCTTGTGTTACAAAAAGAAAAACCTCACAAATAAACAAATGCTTAATTTTCTCAGGGAAATATATAGGACATGACAGAGATGGGAGGAGGTCTCTATACTTTAAAATCGTGTATTTGGAGAAATTCTTTGAGACAGAACTCTGCTCATACATTACGGTGACCCTGAATAAGCCGGACTTGTACCTTGAACCTCTAATGAACTCTGAACATCTGATCCATGTTCATGTGGACTCTTAAAAGATTACAATAGAAAATATAAATTAAAAAGAGAGAAGGAACAAAGAAACAAAACGCTAAGCATTCTGAAGCGCACATTTTAAAATATAATGCTCTCTTTATCAACCAAGCAAACAGATTTTCAATAGATGAATACTGCACTAAAAGAAGCCCTTAGCGAAGCATTTACATCAAATATCACAGGCTGTTTGAGATGTCCAGGAAAAACCCTGGTTTACCGACAGCCGACAGTATGCTCTTAACAGTAAACAGAAAAAAATTACTAAATATCGCCATGGCAGGCACATCATTCTCTTTCTTGAGAATGATTGTGTGGTCATACTGACTAGTGCCAAAAATAAGAATTGCATTTAAGTCCCTGGATGTTTTTACAAGGGAAGGGAGTTTGTACTGATTCCAATTGCACTTCTGGACCCAGAAATATTTTCGGTTTCTTAGTTAAGGAATTCTTGTTGAAGTGAGTATTTTGCTGCGCTGTTAGGAGGAACAAACACATATGTTTTAATGTTGAAATTGAAGAACAAATGACTCCAAAAGAGATTATTATGAGAAATTTTACCTGAAATTCTTGTTCAGATTGCATAATTCCTGTCACACAAACTAGTTGGTATTGCCGTGCACGCATAGTGCCAGATCCCTTGCGAATGATACGCATTAAGTTATTGCCAGAAGTAGTATCACAAAGTTGAGCCATTTGCCTAGGAGCGTGACTTGGATCCAACACAAGCAAGTTCAAGCTATTAGGTAGGACCTCCACCCCAATAACTGTTCTGCTATGACCTAAAAAGTTAAAATTATGAGAAAGCCACAGATATGTGGTGAATTTTTATAACAGATTTACATAATAGAAGAGAACAGAAAATTAATCTGTGCATTTCAGAATAAACATACCTTGATGTTGAAGATACAGAGGTGGTTTGTAATCATCAACTTTCTGGAAATACTGAAGAATCCAATTGAAAAGCTGAGGGTGACTTCCATCAGGACTTGAAGGACGATGAAAGTCAATCAGTTCACATCTGTAATTAGATTATAATAGTTAAAGTAAAAAATTATCATGATTTTTATTGAGAATTATGACCAGCACTCTTTATGACAGATTGAAACTAGTTGGATACTGTTTGCAGATGATATAAAGACAAAAAATATTACCTAAGACGCAATGAGGCCAGTAAAGTCATCATCTCTGTTGCACCTATCCATTTTCTTGTGTTGTACAGCTTGCGTCCCAGTTGATCACAGCCTTGAGGGTCAAAGCCTAGACTCCAGGCCCATTCAATATGCTTTTGTAAACGTGAAATAGATGGTATAGCATTCCTTTGAGATGCATTAATTCCAAGAAGACCACCATCTTCTCTGTACATAAGATCATTGTATTTGGTGTAGTGCAATAATGATGATAACATCATCTGCATATTTCTACAAAATAGAAAAGAAAAACATTCAAGAAATCTGTTTACAAGAGATACCAGAAGTTACACAATAAGTAATCCCTACCTGTATCCACAACCCCAACCTTTGTCCCCATATGATGAGGCATAATGATCAACTCTGCTGCATACATATGTACGCACAACATTTCTTGACGCTGAACTTAGGGAATGAACTTTCTGGATTACACCTGAGCAAAAAAGCAAAAATTACTGCAGGAATGTTATTAAATGCAAAAAATCATTGAAGGAGTATTTTTCAAGGAAGGTGCTTTACCTTTTGTACATGATGACTGGTCATCAATACCAGTGCTTTCTGCCATCCTAAGTTCTTGTTGCCTTTCATAATAATCAGTTATTGTTAACTCTCCAGAAAAAACAGCTCTCTGCATGTTTGTTAAACTCTGCTGTCTGAAATTACCTTGATTATCCATTCCATATTGTGCCTAAGAAAGGAATATATTTGAATCCAGAAATATTAAGAGAACATCATCTTGGCAAAATTGAGTGAGGAAATGATTCGAACGAAACATACCCGCAACATGTTGAATTCTTTTTGTTCTTGTAAACGTCTGTTAAATTTTTCCTGTTGCTCTACTGATCGGGCAAGTAGTTGATCCGATGATAAATCAGGAGTAGTGTCTATGGAATTAAAAATAATTATGCTTTTAGTACAAAAAGAAGATAAAATAAAAAATAGCAAAAATGACAAAAGAAACATATCACCACAGAATATTTGGTTAGCTAAAATTCTTAGTAACATGCTCTAGTTGCAGCGCAAAAAAATGAAAAGCTTACCACTTCTTCTGTAGTGTTCTTCCAAATGTAAGGCCAATTCACGATCACATGCAAAGTTAGACAGTTTACATAGAGGGCAACCATCTCCTGAACTGCCCATTTTCCGTTGACGCTCACTGATCCCATTACTAGCCACAGGCTGCAAAGTGCAATCCTTTGCATTATAATTATGCATTATAATTTAACAGAGATGTGCTGTTCTCAACAAATTAAGTGTAAATATCGACATGGCTCCCACCTTTTGGGGACTGAGTATGTCTTGATGAGCAAAATTGACATGTGTTTCCAGCTCAGATGGAGATTGAAACTTGGCAACACAAAGTGGGCAGTCTAAAGCCTTTTCATCTCCAATTCCAGAGTGACTAACTCCTGTGCTCGGACTGAATGGATCCAGATGTTCTATATTAACATGCTCTTCTAGTACAGAGGCTGATGTATTGGTGTAGGGGCACAATGGACACTGTAGAAGTTCTGAGGATACGATATCAGAGTTGAGTTGTAAAGCAAGCTTCTTACGCAACGGAGAACCATGCCCATGTTGTCCTCTTCCACCGTTTAAATTATGAGAGGCAGTTACCGGGAAGTGTCCTAAAGATAAGAAGTACTTTAAATGCATCATAAAATACATGTTTAGAGATCAATAAATAAAATAAATCAGAACTATGAATGACATACGCACCTGAGAAAGAAGTAGAACTAGAGCAGGGCTCAACTATTGACTTAACATGGAAAGACTCCAAACGCTTGGAAGATTTATGCTCTGAATTTTCCTAGAAGAAAAGCAAATGTAACACTGGGTCTTCAGATGATTTTGGGAGACCTCACAAAATAAATGTAAAACATACAGATGGACTCTCATCTTCATCGTCATCAATGAATGAAATCATTTCATCCTCTGGAGTAAGAAAATCCAAATGAGCGCTATTGACATGTATCAACATTTCCTTTGGAGTGATATCTCCAAGATCACAAAAGGGGCAAGTGGCAGCTCCCTCAAGATGGTTGTTTGCCATATGAGTCCGCAGATCCTCATCTGACAAACCTTCAACTCCACATATTTCACAAGAATGACTTGACTCCTTCCTATGGTCAGCCATACTGAAGTACCATGCTACATGTAAAAAAAAGGTCAGTCTTCAATACAGAGATAACAGATTCAAGTAGAACTATTGTTTACCATTTTTTCAAAGTCTGTATTAAAATCTTTAAAAATGCAGTTTTGCTTAGTCCAGGCACAAACCTTTTATATTGCTGGGTAAGTCAGGATATCCATACTAATTGTAAACCCATTCTTAAACAGTCAAAATGCAGAAGACTGCAGAGCACCGTCGTCATGCAGGTTAAGTTTTAATTCAGGATCCTGTACAAGCTTTGTCACTGAATGAAAAATATTAAAAAGAAACTAAAGCACTTCACTTAAGCATGTGCAAACATCACGAGCACTTCACTGCATTCTCAAGCGTCTACAAACTTAAAAACAGATAATGCAATACAATCAGCACAGAAAGGTTTGCAGTTGAATAACTGACGGCCCCCTCCCCTTGATTGTGTCCCCTCACCTGCCCCTCCCCTCACCCCCTCAATGCAGTATGTGCAATGCCAACTGTCCCGTCTAAAATGGTTACTTTAAAATAATCTTTATAATTTCACGATCTTTGCAATGAAAACCGAATCCTCTACCCACGGAAATCTGTGGAAGCGAGGATTTGAAAGCACAACACAATGCTTTTAATTCAGGCTGCCTCCTTTTGGTCCAGACACATATGACCAACTACGGCGGTGCATATTTTTACTGTTTTACTAATTGTTAGCATGTGTGTGAATTGTTATGGGCATCTGTGTCTCGTAATAACTTGCCCTCCCCACTATTGATTTTCCTTTTTAATTTAAAGCCGTAAATTATAACTTTTTCTTGTGATAATCAATTAAGGTTGTTTAGGCGCAAAATGCATATTTTAGCGCCATCAGATGCGGATGTCACGTGACAACGGACTCGCCCCTCATTGGCTCCTTTAGCTCCTAACACTCGAACTACACTGACAGTGAGGGTGCATGACCCAGAGCGCGTCAGAAGATCAGAAAGGAAGCCAATGTAAGCGGATTCATGTTAAGGGGTGGAAGAGCGGAAGGAACCAGAATCGGAATTTTTCTGTTCAATATCACTCTTACGATCATTATTTAGTTAGTTGTAGACCTATAAATGTTGGCAGAAAGTCACATATGGTTAGTCACATGTTGGAAACTACGGACATTTAAGACTGCTGGACCAAATGGCACCTGCTGTTTAATGTGGATTGTGAATTTTATCTAAAAAGCATACACGCGAACTTAAAAATTCTTATTTAAAAGTCCGGGTAAAAGGATAAGGTGACGATATTTTAACTCATTAACCCATTCTACCAACGCCCAGACGAAAATGAAATTTTAGAATGTGTAGCGCGTGTGATAAGTCGCTGCGCGGTACTTCCCTGCTTATCACGCGTCACGCGTATTCTCCACATCCATCGCAAATCACGTCGCAAAAGATACCGCAACGATGTCGGAACGTTATGGAAAGGGCAGGTCTACTTTGCTTCAATGTTGTTTCGACATCGTTCAGGACGGCATTTCTCACTGATGATTTAAGCTAGGCTGCGCGCTTTCTTTTAAAAATAACTTGTGTGCCATGCATCCATTTTAATATTAAGAAAAAATTAACTTTCAAGTTACTGTATGCAAACTTCTCTCTCTCTCCGATCAACAATAACTTCTTTCTGAGTTGTCATAGAAACAAACTCATTGGACAGAACAACCATCATCATCACAGTAATTTAAAGCTCATATTTCTCTTATTTCTCTTACATAGTAGGATAAGTAGTGAACAGCGTCAACGTGTCAGAAGTTTATTTTTATGAGATTTGCCGATTACAGTGTCAAATAAACTCTGAAATATGTTTAACAGGTAAAGTCTTTCAATGTTTCGCCACTTTTAAAATCTTCAACTGAATTTCAGTATCACACTCTGCTGATTTAAGAGCATGTTCCGTAAATGATTTGAGATTATTCGTTATTTCAGAAGTGTCTTTGTTTGGCACTTATCATCTATCGCGTGTCATTCAGAGTATTTTATTTTGGTGTTAGTTGTTGTGGGAGTGCGGTGAAGACTTGAGTAACCCGATTTGAGCTATCAGCTGGACCTCATGTCTGTGTACAAGAAAAATAATCTGAAAATAAGTTTTTCGTTTTATTTCAGGAACCAACTCGTTTTCAAGTACAATTCGTGAAGTCGACGGGCGATAAGACTGATATGTCGTGTACCTGGCTAACACCTCTCAGCTCAGTGAACCAATCAGGTGATGGGTCATTCTGCGCGCAATCCCAGCAGCCCTGCGACTTAAGATTTCAAGGAGTTCAGTACCCAAAGCTGAAGTTCAACTTTCCAGAACCAGAGAATGAAGTCCCTGCAAGCGCTCCAGGCTTGTCACAACCCTACGAGGACGACTCCTCCCCGACATCAACAACTTTTGACTTCCCAGTCGAAGTGGAGAAGATGGTATCAGATTTGTGCAGTATCTCCGCGCTCACAGAAAACGCGTCCAAGACGACGCATCAGCCTGGGTACCACCCGTTGATGCTCGAGAGCCGTGATCCAGAGTACGTCAGCTTCCACTCGGGTGACTCCACCTCCCAGCTTCCTCAGCGAGGTCCTCTGACAGTCCTGGCCGCCGCACCGGCACCGGCCCTAGGCTCCGTGCCAGGACTAGGGCGGCCCGCTGCCTGCTCGCTGAGCTGCTCGCCAAACTTCATCGAGCCCCACTCGTTGCCGTGCTCCTCGGCGGATGCAATGAACCGGAGCCGAAACGGAAGCAGCGAAGACCTGACTTGCACCTCCCCGTCGGACGGCGGGCTCGGCTTCCGGCAGCTCGTCGTCAAGGGCTGCCTGGAGCTGGAGAACATCCTCCAGGTGCACAGGAGCAACTCGCACATCGGCGACCTGCTGGCCTTCTGCCACGCCATAAGGGAGTCCGCGTCGGCGGCCTCGTCCGGCGAGTTTGACGCGCCAAGCGACGAGACGAGAGCCCTCATCATTGCCTTCTTCCGCCTGGTTAGTTGCTGGCTCGGCATGTTCCCTTGTCTGGAGAGCGAGGCTCGGAGCGAGGCTCGGAGCGAGGTCCTGGGGGCCCTGGGGGGGCCGGGGGCCGCGGGGCAGGGCGGCGGAGGACTCCTCGCCGCCTTCAGGGAGTGGCAGCTCGCCTCGCGCCGCGTCATCATGGCCATCCTGGGCAGGGTGCCCGTCCTCAGGGAGCGGCTGCAGGCTGACACCGCCCCCTGTCCGCCCCCCTGCCCCGCCCCCTGCCCCGCCCCCTGCCCGGCCGCACACAAGACTCAGCAGCATCGCGTCTACCACTTCCAGCCGAGGCTGCAGCAGCACCAGCAGCCGGCGCAACAGACGTGGAAGTCCACGAGGACCTTTGACCCTCCCCCGCAGGTCTCCCTCTCGAAACAAGTGTGGCCGAAGGGCTTGTCCAAGGCTTCCACGAAAGGCTGCAAAGCGAGAGGGTTGCAGCCACCTCACCCTTCCACAGCGGAAAACAGGCGCATTTCTACTCACGAGCCCCTTGCAGTGGGCCCCACGGGGGGTAGGGGCATTCCGTGGCAGAACTGGGGGACGGATACAGCGTCCATCCTGAACAGTACCGGCCGCAGCACCTTAGCGGGTGGCGCGGGGGAGGAGGCGAACCTCATCCCCCGGAAGACTGGCTCACCAGACAAGTGGAGGGCGATGGGGTCGGGTTCGCGACCTGGGTCGAGGGCGGAGTCAGGAGCAGGGTCACCGCCAGGGTCAGGATTGGGGCTCGACCTGGTGAGCGACATGTCAAGGCTGAGCGCCTCCAAGCTACAGGCCTTGTTCCCAGGACTCCTGGAGTCCAGTTCCACGCCTATCGAGAGTGCAGCCGCTGCCTCACGCCCTGTCGTCGCCGGCGGCAAGGGTAGCCAGTGGAGTGGCAGCGCGCGGCCTGGAGTGAGCTGGCTGTCAGCGCCAGCGCCCACCCTCCCGTCCCCCGCCCTCCCCGCACCCACCTTCACGTCGCCCAGCTTCACGGCGCCGAGCTTCCTGGCGGCCAGCCTCGCGCCGTCAGCCTACGAGGGCGAGAGCTCGGACGACCTTCAGGACGGGGCCTACATGAAGCCAGGCTGTTACGACGTACCTCGGCGACGTACCGTGACACCGTCAGACAGCTCACCGAGCTGTTCGCCGACACACGCGAGCGGTGCGACCGCAACGCCACCTGTTAGTCCAGGATCCGAATCACCACTGCCACTCCAACCCCTGCAGCCCCCACAGCCTCTCCAGCACCTGCAGCCCCTGCTTCCTCCGCAACCCCACCAGCCCCTGCTGCCCCTCCAGCCCCTGCTGCCCCTCCAGCCCCTCCAGCCCATCCAGCCGCTCCAGCCCCTTCAGCCCCTCCAGCCTCTCCAGCCGCTCCAGCCCCTCCAGCCCGGCCAGGCCCTGCTCTCCGAGACTACCTGGCAGGCCGCGCTGGCCTCCGCCGAGACGCTGAGCAGAGCACTGCAGTCCCACGACCTGGTCAACAACAACGTCTGGAGCGGCAGGGCTGGAGCGGCTGGAGCCTCCTCTGGTCCGAGCAGTCCACGCCACGACCGTGGTCCAGACTATACAGGCAGTGGTAAGGACACTAGCGCGATTAGTCCTAGTGGCGCGGGTAGTCCACGTGTCGTGGTTAGCTCGCGGAGCGGAGGTAGCCCACGTATCGTTGATTGTCCGAAGACAGGTAGTCCACGTACTGTGGATGACCCAGGCAGTGTGTACGGCCCAGTCAGGTCGGATAGTCCTCCGACGGAAAGCAGCCGCCATCTCTGTGTGGATAGTCCAACGAGATCAGCTAGTTCAGATAGCCAAAGCACTCTAGATAGTGGCCCAGGTTGCCACGAAAATGAAGATGGTGAGATTGGTCTAGTAAGCACAGGTAGTCCCCGCGCGACGGAGGGCTTGAGAAGCCCGGGCAGTCCGCCGCCGAGCAGCCCACGTGCTACGGGTAGCTCGGATGGCGCGGGTAGTAACACCGGTAGCAGCAGCGAGGGCAGCGCGGACGTCAGCTTCGACAGCTGCTCCTCGTCCAGCACCGTCCAGAGCGGCGAGCTGAAGGCCCGCCAGTGGCTGTCCCGGGCGTTCGGCCCCAACCCGAGGCCACCGTCCGGCGGCCCTGGATCTGCTCCTGGAACTCCTGCCCAGACTATCCCCGGACCCGGACCCGGAGCTGGTCCAGGTTCCAGGGCCAAGGCGCGCTCCGAGTGCAGCAGGGGGCCGCGGCAGCAGCCCCGCCAGGGGCAGGCACTGCAGCGGGGCCGGCCGAGGAGCAGCTCCACGTCGCACTGCTCCTGGTCGCAGACCTGTCCCCGCCAGGTGCAGCACCTGCAGCAGCACCTGCAGCTGCAGGACAGGAGGAGCCGCCGGATCAGCCCTGCCACGGCGCGCAAGGTCAAGGGCATACTGGACGAGCTGCGTAAGATGCAGCAGAACCAGGACGCCCAGGACGTCAAGTTCGCGCGCGCTGTCTGTAAGGTAAGGAGCTGTCCGCTAATTGCATGCCGGTACTTGGGATGATCTTTTCACTCTCCCCTTCTTTCTTTCTCTCTCGCAATGCGCCAACGCGTCATGTCTGAGCTCGTACCCTGCTGCTGCGTCACGTGACTTTTCGTTCTTGCGCGTTTATGAAAATGAACATCAATGAGAAGCTGTACCTGTCACTGTTTTACAATGTTGTTCGCACGAAGCGAGAGCAGAACGGATAAAATCCCGCATCTACACTTGCATCAGTTTACTAAGCGCACTTGTTTGACTTTCATTCACAGGAGCGACCGGAATCCTTAAGCCTGGACTCCATCGCGCGGAAAGTCAAGAAACAGGCGTACGAAACACTGCATCAGTTTGAGCAAGACTTCCGGCGAGTCCTGTTTAACCACGCCAAGTGCAGCGGAGTAAGTGCTTATCCTTTAAACACACTTTAAAAATTTGTGGTCACTTGACAAAAATTTTGACGACGTTGTCATCGGTGGAAATGAGAGCAATCCTTGTCAGTTAAACGACACTTTCGTCATATGTGACGATGACGACCGATGTAAAGCGGAAGAGAGATGTTTGGTATTCACCATGCAATTTGATCGAAGCCTTCTAAATTAAAGCGGATTCAACACCAAGCAGAACAGACGCAAATGTAATTTCCTGTATTTTTCTCTTCGCAGGATTCCGCTAAGACTTGCGCGGAAAGAACAAAACTTCTGGAAGCCGCGTTCGATGACTTGCTCGACAAGAACTTCCCATGCAAAGGAGATGCCGGTGGTGCGACTGGCTCTGCGAGGGAAGCCCCATCCGTTAACGGTGTGACATTCGAAAAAGAAGAATGACGCGCAAATCCATCGTGCGGTACATGCTATCGCTCTGGTTTGTGGAAGGCGTGTCAATTTCTATCGCGAGAGTGTACGTGTAGGTATTTTAATTTGATTTGTTTCCGAGAGCAGCTCTTCATTGTAAACCTGTTTGTTACTGATTTAGGTTTGAACTTATTAGGGACACATTTTCAAGTTTCAGGACTGAAATATTAAGAAAAGCGTATGGTCAGACAATGGGTATGTGGAACTTTTGCATAAAACAGTTCTATAATGGTTTCATTTATTAAGTTGTTCACGTTATATCTGATATCACACGTTGTATATTGTCGTTGTTTAAAGGTGTGCAACTTAGCACAAGTAATGGAAATACGATGGTAGTGGCTCAATGCAGTGGAAACCAACAAGGATTTCTCGCAATAAAAGTAAAATACCTAACAAATTTTCGAATGTTTTCTTTTTTCTTTCATATACTCGCGATGACAGATGTACGCCGAATGCAGTGGAAACCAACAAGGATTTCTCGCAATAAAAGTAAAATACCTAACAAATTTTCGAATGTTTTATTTTTTCTTTCATATACTCGCGATGACAGATGTACGCCGAACAAGAATGTCCGTCTTATTTGAAAACAGAGCTAGTAAAAAAAAATACAGCAAAATACATAATGCTACAAACGAAAACAGCATGTGTACACCAGTCTGTAATCAGATCTACATTAACTACCCCCTAATCGGAGTAAACTTGAACTCAAGACTAGCTAATCAAATTTGCGTTCTGCAACCCCTTCATTAATTCATCAATGATAACATGGCGCGGTATTTTGAACAACGAGAGGTGCAGTTAAACAGCGAGAAAGCTGCCACTAATTGGCAGAACCTCATAAAAAAGGATCTTTTGAAATACATTTTTGACAGTTTCCGCGCAAATCGAGCCATCGACCGAATGGTCATAATATTCACAGTTATGGCAGAAAATGAGCGAGATTATTTCTCGTGTATCTTCAAACGCGTCGTTAAATCAAAACTTGTTTTGGTTTAAATCCAACGATATTTACATCACGTCACATTTGACGCTTTGCGTCTTTAGTCTCTAAAACGAAACCATAAGGACCATGATTATTGTCATAATCATTCAAAATTTTCGGTTTTTCTCAATTTTTTTAGAAAGGATCAGGAAATACTAGAATGAAGGGACAAAGATAAGGAACTTATATAAATCTTAAACTAAATTTTCCAAGAAAACCCAAAAGAACCCCGTCTCTTGTTAATTAAGACAGGCGATTACCCTTTCTCCCGTGCGAAGAAGATTTGAGCAATGCACAAGGAACTTCGGCAGATTGTCGGTCCATGTTAGACCCCGCCATCAACAACGCGCAAAAATTTGAACAGAAAAAAAAATACTTTACGAGTTTGCAAAGGCAGCAGTTTCTGAAATGTGCGTCTACAACGAGGGATGCTCGTGGGGCATTGCACAGCCAGCTCATGTGGCTCCTATCGCCGTCGGTCAGGATGAATTAAAAGTCGGCCGAGCGGAGAGGCATCCGCCCAGAACGGAGTGCGGCAGTGGCTCAGTGGCTGGGCCGCGGCGACAGGCGGGGGGTGTGGCGGGGCGGGGCGGGGCGGGGCGGGGCATCATTTCCTGCGCCCCAGACGCGGTGTTCCTCGGCTGACGTACTGCTGGTGGAGCTTGTCCAGGCCATGCGCGCTGCTCGAGCTGGTCTGGCCCGCGCCGCGCCCCGCTCCACCCACACCCCGCCAGGAGGTCCCTCTACTCTATTATCTAGGCTCCCGGGCCGGGCGGGGCGGGGTCAGTCTCTACTCGAGCAGGGGCGACGCGTGGCGACGCTCGACGGCGAGGTGAGGTGAGGTGGGTGCGGCCCTCAGTAGGCGAGGCGAGCGGCGAGCGCGGCCAGCAGCACGGTGCCCGCCGCCTGCAGCGAGCTCGCGCCGTTGCAGAAGTCCGTCAAGCAGGAGCACACCTCCTGCCGGCCGCCGAAGCCCGACCGCTGGTAGCACTTGCCCTTGTAGGTGGCCTCGTCCCAGCCACAGCCTCGGATCACTCGGGAGTCTGGAGGCACTGTGGGCAGAGAGGCGTGTAATGAGACAAGCTGCGGTCCGCTCCGCTTGCACACAGAAAAACCAAACCAAAACCCAGAATCTGGGGCAGCTCAACCCAGAAACCAAGAGTAAAAATAAAAATTGGGGGCGTGATTTTGAGATCTATTGCAAAATGATCAGGAAGCTTCGAAACGCGTTTTCGATTGAGTCTCAAAATCACGTCCAAAAATATTTTTTTACCCTTAGTTTCTGGGCTGAGTTCCTCCAGATTCTGGGTGTTGGTTTTTCTGTGCGTAGTCACTCTTTAAACGTTTCGCAAAGGAAAAGATTGCAGGTCGAACATGTAGAATAAGAAGGAACGACCTTCTGACGTCACCACTACCTCGCACTGTAAAGAAATATATACCGGTTTTGGGGAGCACTTCCCGATACACGGGGGTGAAGTACTGCTAGTTTCGGAATTTTCGGGACTAATTTTGAGAATTATGTAAAAACGCGTTTTAGAGTGTCCTAATATCGCTTTGATGTACCTCTGAAAATGATCCCCCAAAATTCTAAAACTGACGTTACTTCTCCGCTGTTCCTCGGGAAGGGCTCCACGAAACTGGTATTCTTTTTCCAGTGCGCATTTTAAACTTGTGTCCAATCCTTCCTGGTAGCGACGCACGCTTCCCTGTCCAGCCGCGGTCCATCTGCCAGCGCGCTCCAGCGTGAAGCGCCTGGGAGGTAGGCAACGCCAACAGGAGCATGCACGGGTGTGCGCTGGGTGCCTACCCTCCAGGCGCGCTGGGCGCCGAGCGAGCGAGCCGCTGCTGGGGCGTGCTGGGCAGGCATGCGATACTCTCCAGAGCGACCGAGACCAATCGATCGAGGCAGAGGCGGGAGGAACTAACTTGAAGGCTCGAGGTCAAAGGGGACGAGTCCGGCTCGCGTATAGCCTGGCGGCGCCTGTAACGTGACCCACTGTACACAAATCAGTCTGAATACTCACGTCCGTTCACCTCGAACTCAATGGACTGCGTGATCTTGCGGCACATGGTGTACTTGGAGCCCTCGATGTGCTCGCTGCAGTCCTTCTTCAGCGTGTCCGGCGGCACGTCCAGCGCGCACCGGCTGTCGTTGTGCGAGTTGCATTCGAAGCACTTCAGTCCGTAACCTGCAGGGACGAAAAACAAATTATTGTCTTTATCAGTGATTTCAAGAGAACACTTTGTTTCACAAAGGCAAGGTGATGGCACGGCCCCCTCGAAACCGACACGGTAAAAACGATACGTCCAAATTCAAGGATAGGTGTATTTCAAGGGTGCGGCTATGCTTAAGTGCCCATAAGGAGCCTTGAGCCTAGGATGTCAAGGAATCGCTTTTACCGTGGAAGCAAGAGGTTTGTGGTTGTAACGTGGTACTGTTGGTCAGCACAACGTCGTGATAGGAGAGGACAGAACACTTGCTCCACCCACACAGCGCCACAAGCCACAACCTTTCGCTTTTGAATGAAAGCTCGGACAAACAAGTCTAGGCAATCCTCTCAGTCAGTCAACAAGCCGGCATTGTCACGTGTCGCCCCCAGAACACAGGCGTGAGGTAGTTAGCTGCTGGAGCCACAGCCTCCCGGCTAGAGGCCGATCAATGCCGTGCCCCCCCCCCCCCCCCCCCCCCCCCCCCCCCCCCCCCCCCCCCCCCCCCCCCCCCCCCCCCCCCCCGTGACCTGGTTATTCGATTTTCTTGTTCCGTCGCGGAGCCTGGTTGCGTGTCGCGTTGTGCGTGAAATAGTGCACTGTAGAGAAAGTAATCGCGTTTCAACTGAATTTTGTGGAAGCTACGAAAACAATGCGAATAATTCAACCAAGTATAATTGAGATGTACCGCATTTTTTGGTGCCTTCCACTAAATTTAGAAATGATTTTAGTTTGGCCTGCAGAAACGTCTTGTGATCAAGTTTTGATTGCCACAACCATCGTTTGGTTGCCGCACTCAACTATCCAAAGAGCAGCAACAGAATTTCTCGATTTCTCCGTCAAAAAGGTGGCAATTGATTCAAACTGATCAGGACGACGAATCATGTTTCCCCGTGTACTTCTATTAGGAGGCGTGCGCCAAGGAGGGTCGTCTCGCGATGGTACTCATTAGTACCCTACAACACAGGCCTCGTTCTGTTGAAGGCTCTTCGTTACCATCCGGGCTCAGCTCGCGAAAGAGAGCGGATCTTCGTGTGCACGCATGACGGCGAAGATAATTCTCTCGACTTTTTTCTGCGCTGGAAGGAAACCGTCTAAAAACGTCACTCAATACTCTACCGAGTACGCAAGGCTTAAAAGAGGCGAGATGTGACTGTAAAAAGATAAAGAGGAGGCTGCGGTAAATGGATTCAATTCTTGATTTCGATATCGAGAACATTATACTTTCCGTCAATTTTTTTCTCTCCGCTTCTGATGATTAGCTCGTTGTGAGAACACTTGGAATTTACAGCATTGGCCTCTTTTGCACGTATAGGTCACTTTTACTTCATGACAGCAGCTATTTACCCCACCAGTGATATTGTTTACTAGTTCTTCTGCAGAAGGAAAAACATTCCGACGAACCCCTCCCCCAACCCAACTCCATCCCTCCCCTCTGACTTGGCGAGGGGGAGTGGTGATCCCGTCATAGCTCTTGGCACAGTTCCGTCTCCGCTGGTCGCAGTGCTCGGCCGGCTTGGCCCCAGCTGCCCTAGCTGCCCCAGCTGGCCCAGCTGCAGGCCGAAAGGACGCGGCTGGATCTGCGTATCCATGTCTGCGTGTAATGAGTACGACCCCTTTGGTGCCTTTCACTTGAATATGCTCCTAAATAACAGCAGTAAAGAATTGACCATCTTGCCCGATGACTGAGATTCAGGTAACTTGATCGGATAGGAGATAAGAGCGGTGCTTCCCGGCAGGTGACAGGATCCGCCGCCACTCCCGCACGACTTATCCTACTCCGGCCAGATCCTTGACTCTGACATTGTCGCTCGTAGTCGTAAATACAACCGATTGCAGGCGATACAATAGCCGATGCATAAATCGCTGGGACAGCAGAGTTACACCCATTGCGTAGCCTTTGGCATGAGGATGACATTGTCCCCCCCCCCTCTCCCCTTCTCTCTCAATTGCAATGGAGCTGGC
>CABIKL010001532.1:0-15083 GCA_902196195.1 Aptinothrips rufus
TTATATAGAAAAATATAGATATTCATGTCTTTGACTTTCGAAAACAAATCTTGGGGTCGCGTGGGGTCGCGAACATTCTCTCAAAGTTAAGTTTGGGGTCGCGAAAATGTTCATGGGCCATTTTGGGGTCGCGAAGTGATTTGGGTTGGGAACCGCTGGAATAAACTGTGGATAAGCAAGGAATGCGGAGTAAAAAATTCAGTCACGAAGTACTCTGCACATCCATGTGCATGAGCACGTTACGTAAGATTTTCCACGCAACTACAGGGTGGCTGGCCAGCGCCGTGAAATTTTTTGGTTATACTAGCCCGCCACGTACGCCCGCGCCCGCCCGCCCGCTCACCCGCTCGCCTGCTGTCACCGGGCTAGTCTAACTTCAAGATCTCACTGCGCTGGCCAGCCACCCTGTATGTACGACATAGTTCGTAACTGCGTACAAACTGTCCATAATTACGTACAAAATTGTACTTCACGTTAGGTATGCTCGCAGATGAGCATAAGTTATGTAATAAAAAGGTACACAACCCGTTGGCGTATGGGGCCTGGGGCAAACCAAACCGATAAACCAAAATTTTTTTTTAAAAAAATATCGACAAATGCTGAAGCTTATTTGGAGACTTGTTCCAAAACGCGTTTAATAGCTTCCGAATAATCTTAGAACGGGTCTCAAAACAACCTCCAAAATGTTACATATCCTTGGCTTGTGGGTTTAGTTGCCCCGCAGGTTGTGGGTTATGGTTTTTCTGTGTGCACCCTCTCCTTTCCTGGAACCAGATCTGGTGGGTGAGAGGCATGGCGGGCATGGCCTCGACTCGACTCGCGCCATGAGCGATGGCCTCTCAGCCGAAGACACAGGAGAAGGCTAGCTAGCGCGCTGCTCTAGCGGCTCGCATGAAGCGAGCGGAGTGGGGGCGGAGGGAGTGGTGCGGCAGGGGTAGGAGGAACCTTCCAAACTTCAATCAGTGGATAGGACCCCCAAAAGGGGGTAGATGGGAGGCCCTCCGCTCAAAGCATGCTCAAAGTGTACTGCTGTTCGAAAACTGATAGACTAGAGCAGCGGGCAGGCAATCTAACTGTCTCTCTCGCACCCTCAGTTTGCATGAGTCTGTCTCTCTCTGATTGCGAAGAGCGGGTTGCACTCCGTTAGAGTACAGACAATCGCAGGAATATCTACTGAAGGGCTCAGTTTCTTCGTTCCCGACCGAAAGAGGAGCCGAAGTTACACGAAACTGACCCGAGCGCTCACCGTCGGGACGATCGTCTTTCTTGGTAGTGACGGCGATGGCTTTCGCTACGCTCTGGAACTTCTTGGCGGCGCTGGAGAAGCGGCCCGCCAGCCCGGTCCCCCCTGGCCCCGCCCCTGGTCCCGCCCCTGGCCTGGAGGCAGGACCTGAGCTGGTGCTGGCGTCGCCTCGCCGCGAGGAGGTGGCGGGCGGCAGCCTAGTTCCCGTCTGCAACGCACGACCATCAAATCACTGAAAAGACAAATGTACAGTAACAGTACACTTGAAGTGTGCAGCGGATGCCCTTTATATCACAACTCTCCTTGCTCCGGTTTTAAGTTTTAAGGGTGGGTCTCAAGCTATAAACTAGACAGCAGAGTTCGGAAGCACACTTTAAATGCAAATACTTCCTGTTAACAATGCACTCCTCCCCCCCTCCCCTCTCTTTGAGGCCCCTCTCTGCCTGGCCGGGCCTCGCTGACCTCCTGCCTACCAAGGTTACGCCTGCTTTCTGGAGCTCCGTGCCCCTTTGGAAAGTTTTGATGAACTTCGATCTGCGATCCGTCAGATGGCGAATCATTGCACTTTAGAACGAAAGTGACAGCATTGAAAGTCGATTATTTTTCAGCCACGGTCTTTTTTTTTTTTTTTTGAGAGTTGATTCAGATCCAACTAAGATTGATCACTAACCAAGCAGCTTTTCACCTGGTTCGAATGGTACCCACCCTGCCGATGAGGATCTTTGGGGCGAAACTAGTCGGTCGATCCATAGCAGGGCAGAGATTGGCAAGAAGCTCAGCTCAACAGTAAGACATTTTCTCTGAAATAAGAACAAAATCAATTGACATTACAGCGGAACTACACAGTTCCTTAAGATCGTGCACTTTTTATCGTACACATATATTGAATTAACGATTTTTCTTGAGGAACGATTCCAATCAGCTCACCCTGAACTCAGACTACAGACGAGCTGAAGAGCGGACACCCTCTCCGTAGTGACAAATGGTGATGGAAACGATGCCGATTCGATATCGAATCGATGCGATTGTTGTCTGATAATCGTCGAATTTATATCGAATCGACGTACTATTTCTCCCAATCTCCACCGTCTTATGGTGTGGGTCCTCCGTGTCCCCGGGAATGACAGCTCATTTGAGGCGCGTCAAGTCGAGGGGCTTAGCGCTGCGGGGGCGGCATGCAACCCCACAATACAGCAATGCAAGGGGCGGGCCAGGGGCTGGGGGGGGGGGGGGGGGGGGGGGGGGGGGGGGGGGGGGGTTGTAGCTTGGTAGCACTGCTGAGAGCCACTGAGAGTTCAGCTGGGAGCAACAGATGACGCTGTTTTCTCAAACGAGAACTCGACAGCTCTAGCCAGGACTCGCACCGCTGCTAGTAACACAGAGATGAGAGCAAAAAGCAGAGTTCACCCCAGAAAAAAAATATATGAAAATCCCCGTGGCCACTAATTGTTCGGGAAAGAGACGTCAGGACAGGTACACCGTACGGGAAAGAGCCCAGCGGCCGTCTCATTTTGTAGGTGACCGTGGAGCTGATTCGGTACTTTTACTTACCTTGTGAATCTGCAGACTTTTTGCGCGTCTCTAGTGGTGGCATGCGTGAACAACCTCCCCGTGCACACCTGCTAGAGACCTGCACGTCGCCTGGCGAGCAGCACGTCCAGGGAGGGGATGCCGTCGGTGCTGGACTGGGCTGAGGCAGGGCGGGAGCTACCAGCAGCGCCCGGGAACAGGTGCCGAGTCTCTCCGTCCGCAGCGCTAGCGGCGTGTGCGGGTCGCGGCGTGGCGGGGCGGGGAGGTGATTTCCGGTACCGTATCGCACGTGGTCTGAGTCGCTCCCTGAGTGGTACCAGGCCGCCCTCGGTCCTTCCCTCCACACCCCCGACCTACCCCCACTTTGACCCCATCCCCCTCCGCGTTCATTTCTCGCGAGAGGCGTTTGCGAAGAGCACGCTGGATTAGCTGCTTCACACCATTCGCGGTTTTTCGGCTTCTCTCTGCCGCCCCGTTTCCTCGTCCACCCGTTCGATTCTCAACGTGGTTCTCTCGCTCGGCATCGCGCGCATCGGGCGTGCAAGTAGTGCTGGGCGGTCCCCTCCGCTCGCCTCCACTCCCAGCTCCTCTTTTTCATTACACAGATTACTCACTAGTGATTCAAGATGATCGAAATGAGCTAATCAGCCTGTAGTGAGAAAAACAGCTTAGCTTTAACGTTTAGTGAGGAAACGAGTTCTGCTCTTCTTTATGTCATTTCGATTTTGTTTTCGACCAAATTTCTCACTGTTCCGTTGAAAAACGACGCATCGAGTTGTTCTCAATTCGACGTCAAAATAGAAAAAAATTGTCGTTTTTTTTTTTAACAAAGCAGCGTCGATTGTTGTCGAAATGTTGTCGATTTCGCTCATTGAGGACTCTTCGAGCGTACATTTCTCACTGGGAGTGTCATTAGATACGTATGCTCGTATATGAAGGTCTCAGAATTTCGACCGGTTTGCAACCCTCAAACAACGATTGCTCCTTACAGTCCAGAAGCCGTCAAACGGTGGATTTCGTCGATTTCGACTTCCCTACTCTGCCGGGTCTGTCACTCTCATGGCTAACTTAGACCCAAAAATTTGTATTCCTTGTTACACGCTTTCATCGAAGCTGTGATAGTCAAGCGTTGAGGCCCGATTGTCCCGTGCGGCGTGCTCATCAGTATGGCTAGGCTGGGTGGGAATGTAGCCGCCTGACTCCACCATCGTATTTGAACCGATAGTTCTCCGTTATAGCCGCACGGAAACGGCTGCAATTAACACGCCACAGGGACTGCAGGGACGAAGCCAGCCCTGGGAGCAAGGAGCTTGACCTGACGAGCCGCTTGGCCCATGCAATGCAGGCCTTGGACTGCACATACATTTAGGATCAGTTTGAGTATATCTATAGCTCCAGTATGCTAAAGGTGTATCCAAAGTGTGGCAATTCTTTGCCCTTCCATTTGTCTTTGTATACAGCTTATCCAAACATATAAAAAAGTGCATCATGCATATTAAGAATCACCAGAAACAATATTGTTGAAAGATATGGTCTGTAGACAAGAAAAAAAATAAACATTTCTAGAAACAAAGTTTTTTATTTTCATAAAATTGTGTAGCATCATTGAATAATAGTCAATCTATCAGTCCCATTTTATAAGTAGGTCCTTATTAAAAAGAAGCCTCACTTATCAAGCAACTTAAACATTTCAAGTTTTTAAAATGCTTATCTCTGTTCACAAATACTTGTTAAATCATGATCAGAAAGAGAGCAAGATTGACTAAAGAACTGTGATAAATATTCTGTTTCCAATGGTTGTAGCTGTCCAATTATTATTAAGGAATGTAAGGGAGGACCCAGATCTGTTCTGGACATCAAATTCAGGGGAGTAACACAAATTTTTTGGGTCAGAGAACCAATGCGGGCCAAACCAACACACAATGTGCTTTCACCAAAAGCTGCAATGCAAATAAGACATGTCAGAATGAGTTTAATTACTATGAATTCAAAAGCAGTACATGAAGGACAGGATGGGCAATACCTAACAAACAGCCATTTTCCTTTTTCTTCTCCAATATTTGCACAAGTTGTTCGGAAGCTTCACTGACAGACATAAAACGAGGAGGCATATACTCTTTCTTTTTCTTCATCAGGCTCTCCATAGTGGGCTCCTTCACTTTGATGTCTGATAAACAAAAATATTTATCAGTATGGCTAATTTGACAATATTTGGCAAGAGGTTTCTTGAAGGAGGAATATATTTCAGAAGATACAAGGACAGAATACTAACCAAGAAGGCATAGTGTATGAAGTCCTCTAGCTCTATTTCCAGCAATTTTGTCGTAAAAACTATCTGGCTGCCATGAATCTGTCCAATAAGGGATGGACACGGTCTCCCCGAAGCTATAAAGCTAGAAAATAGAGAGCAGAAAACCTGAGTTATCGACAGAAAAAAAATGGTATGACAAAAAAAAAAGGAAAATGACAGCAGGAAATTAAGATTTTAAAATCAGTTTATTGTTGGCAGAAAACTGTTACTGTGCAGATTTCCAACATGCCAAAATTAAATTGTTCCCCAACTACTACATCTCTTTTCAATACAAGATAATTGACTGCCAATCATTTCCAAATAAGAGAATGAAAAAAGGTCAGTGCAATTTTACATCTAGGATTTTGAGATGGTACAGATCATTTTTTTTTTACCTGCAATCCACAACAGCCAACAGCATTCATGATGGAGGCGTTGTGTACAACTTGATATGGAATTCCTTTCTCTTTAGCTCTTAAAACTAAGTCAGTGTGAGTAGTAGCTCCAAATGGATCACCAACCACCAGCAGAGCAACATCCTCTTCTGCTGAATCAGCGAGAACATCATCTGCCTCTTGCTCCACACAGTCCCGATCAGCAATTATAAGTTCTCGACCATAAAATTCTTCCTGCACAAAACAACAGAAAATGGTAAATGCCAATTTATTCTGAGGACCATTTGAAAAGTTGTAATAAAAACAATCGTTCCTACACATTGTTAGATAGGGGTTCTACCGACCACTGCAGGTTGTAGTGACTAATGCGATCCAAAAAAACACAATAACGCTGAAATGTCTGGGATGCTTAGGAACGAAATTCAGAGTGTGACAAGTTGCCACTCAATTTCATTTCAAGGAATACTTACAAGCTTCTCTTTACCGACAGAAAGCACAGAGGTGTAAGCTTCCAAATACACCCTGCTACACTTTCTGACTATTTCGAGACCTTTGACAGTGATATCTTTGGCATCCCCTAATCCTAATCCAATCAAATAGAACATTTTTGGCTGATTCAGAGAATGTAATTGATATAAGAGGTACGTACAAACACTTGTTGTACCAAACACAAAGCGCAACCTAACCTCTCCTACAACGTCAAAATAAATAAGCATATTCCCAACATACAGCGTCGAAAGAACTTTCAAGAAAGCGATGGTGAGATGAGACGTATGGGACACAAAATAATAGACTTGGTACACATTTTTAACCATTATTTTTATCACAGACATCGCTATCATCTTTCTTCCAACTTATTAACTTTTGAACAGACAATTGTATTCATGGCTGTTGGCTACATTGACTGACCTTCTTCGAGCCGAGTTTACCGGTTAACTGGAACAGGTCAACAACATTGTGAACATGGCTGCTCTACCACCAAGAAAAAATACCACTCCCACAAAACTTTCAAAACAGCACTTGAGTTCGCTTCAAATTTTATTGCAAATGGGCTTTCCGAAACATAGAGCGTAAGTTCAGTTTTGCCTGGAAGTTAAAATTTTATCTTTTGAACTGTGTTTATGGTTGATTCGCGAAGGAGAGGACACCATAACCATAAATGAACCATATAAAGAGAAGTTATTGCTGTTTGGTGTTTACGTTGTTGCCTCTCGTTATATCCAAAGCTCCATAATGATATTAAGTCATGTTGACTTTTGCTGTGCGTCATATTAGTGTGTTGTACGAAAGTATTTAACTCTCTCTTTCTATCTCCCACTGATCATTCTGACTATAAACAATTGTTGTCAACTACTCCACATTCCTGTTGAATTTCGATTTTGTTTACTTTCGCAGAGAAAAAGCCCTAGCCGCAACAGGTTACAGAGGTGTTCAGTTGGCATCTGATTGGCTTCTTGCCCATGCGAACGACACAACTCTTGATGACAGTTCATCGAGAGAATACATTCTGTATGCATGCCCAACTGGACCATTACTTCAGCAACTACAGATTTTTTGGGAAAAATCTCTGGCTGTTTGTGGGTGGAATGGTGCTCACAATTTTATGCCACACATCACATTGGTTTCATTCTTCCAGGTACATATTTTGGCTTGACGTTAAAGTCAGGATCCCATTACTTTTTTTTCCCCCCACTACAAGGTGACTGATGTTTTTAGTCCCGACTCAGGAGGTGACTACTGCATTCGTGTCTCCTTTTTATTTTATTTATTTGCCTCAAACGCACTTTTTCTGCCCTAATACAACAATTTTCTTAAAAATAAAAGTTCTGTCTTTGTCTTCAAATGTCTGTAGGCACCAGATGACTGTTCCCAACAGCTTGGAAAAGCCTTGAAGCAAGTAGTTGACATGATGCAAGTTGAATCGGTGAAGAGGCTGAAATTGGAACAATATGTGTCCCACAATTTTATGGGCTTCTTTGTAGCAGAGGAACATGCTAATTTTATGAAACACATTGCAAGGCAGTATGTGAAAGAAGTATCATCTGCAAGTAAGTGAAACAGAATATTTTTTTTCTGAAATTGCAGTGAGTTATAACAAAATTTCCATATCTGGAACATCCAGGATGCCATTTGGTTTTTCGACCTTTTAAGTTGTATTTTAATACTCCTTTAATTTCAGTAATTAATAACAGTTATGGTCACCTGGAGGAGGCATTCTCTGCTTGCTTTCCATGGTGCGCAACTGGTAGAGGCAGTCAGCTTCCCCAGAGATTGTTTGAGTGTAAGCAGTATGTTGCTTGCTCACATCCTCTCTTGTTGCTGTAGCTTTTTCTGCTACTGCATTATTTACATTACCTCTGTTAGCATATTAATTGGCATCTGTACTTGCTTTCGTAGGCTGGATTATATCTTTAAGCTCGCCTAGCAGTCGTATTAATTTCTTAATTGAATCAAATGCTATGTATATCAGAGAGGGCAATAAGAGTTGCAGCTAAATTCAGTATCAATTTTCTGTATTGTTTTTTCAGTATAATTCTGGTCAATACAGAGAAAAATAGGGAGAGAATGTTTGAATAGCCAAATTTGAACCTGAACAGAATTTAGCTACAAATCCTATATTCTTTTTTATTTTTTATTATTTTTTTTTGTCTCACATTTCTTTAAATGAGACTTACTGCTTTTCAGTCTCTTAAGCTGTTAAAAGAGCAGGCAAACTGTAAACAGGTGCTACATTATTGCAATAGTATTGTTTCTTCTGAACACTAAATGCATGTCATGTCTGCTATGTATCTTATCTTAGACACAAAGTAACCATAGTTTCATCTGAAGAAAACAAAAGTGCTTCTCAGTACTCTTGCAAAATACTTCTTTTAAAAACAATTTTTCTGACAGCATTAGCACAAAGTGTAGTTGTTTCTTAATTGTGTTTTTTTCTTCTTTTTCACAGCTGTTTCAGTGGAGCCCCATGTAAAGTCGCTTCACCTTACACTTGCCTACCAGTTTCCGTCATCTGATTATCCTGTTCTCAAAGAGCTAGTGGAGGAGCTGGACCCTTCAGCACCAGCTGTGTGGGAACTGAGGCTCTACTCTAGAGACCCCCGCATTGCAAACAAACAGGTATGCACATGTATATTAGTAATATACTGGATATCCAAGTATTTAGGCTTTTCGATTTTATAATTTTCTGATAAAAACATTTCATGTTATTGCCATTTTCGCTTAATTTTCTTCCTTTGCAGGTTCACAAAGTATTGTATTCACATGTACCTCGAGAATCTGATGAGCTGGAACTCAGAATAGGAGACTTTATATATATTAATGAGGAAGCTCTCATATCATCACCTGATGGCTGGGTAGAGGGTGTGTCATGGCTCACAGGTAATTTTGAAAAAAATTTCCTCAGTGTAAATTTTTGTTTGAAAGACATAGAATCCAATTATATTGAACACATCCTTTCATTTCAGGCTGTAGTGGATATTTACCACAGAATTACACAGAACGCACTGCTGAATCTGATGCATGGACATTGCATAGGTAAGTAACATCCGACCTCTTAAATTAGATCAAAATTTAAAAAAAAAAAAAAAAGTTAAAAGGACATTGCTATGAACTTGATAATCTGAAAAAGCCTTTTATGCATAGATCCGTTCAGCTTAATCAAGAGGATGCCCTCGACGGGGTCGATGAATCTGATGGAATTGCAGTTACTCGTCAGCCAACAATCTCCCTACCCAGTCAGCCCTTTAAATCTGATGGTAGATGTAGTACTCCAAGTGATGTCATGACTGACCCTCCATCATCTGTTTATGAAAATGTGGTGGACAACAATGAGGTAAGTAGTGTTTTGGGCTGTCTTTAAATTTTATTGAGATATTCATTTAATTCTTGGAATGTTTTCTCATGTTTAGCCAGGAGAAATATCAGTTGATGTGACAGACAATGTATCTTCAGAAATCACTGATGATATTGAGAATGTTTGGCAGCAGCCTCAAGAAAAACTTAAGCCCAGGCAGCTTCTTATTATGAGACATGGTGAAAGGGTTGATTTCACTTTTGGCAGTTGGATTCCATATTGCTTTGATGAAACAGGTGAGGAAAAGTCATGTTCTTTCCAGTATCAATATTGTAGAAAAAATAATAACTAATTGTGCAATTGTGCAGTGTGTTTTAGTTTTCTTTTTGCTGTGATTCAATTTTGTTAGGCTACAATACATATTGCATCTGTAAATTCAATGTGTTTGAGTTAAACTTCAAGTACAAACTGATTCAGATAGGGTACTTCTAACTTTTTCCTCAGTTCTAAAATATTTGAAGACATTAAGTTATCTTTGATTACAAGCCACTCAAAATTTTAGCTGTGATCTTCGTTCATAATGAAACAGTAAATTGTGTGAACTTTATAATTCTTAAGTCTGACATGATACTTTGTCTTTTCTGTTGAAGGTCGGTACCTAAGGAAAGACTTAAACATGCCAAGATCTGTTCCATCTCGAAAAAATGGACCACATGGATTCCTTAGAGATTGCCCTCTTACAAATATTGGCATTCTTCAAGCGGAGCTAACTGGAGATGCATTACAAGAAGCTGGCTTCACTGTACATCACGTTTTTTGCTCACCGTCTTTGAGATGTATTCAGACTTGTGCCTCACTTTTAAAAGGTATTGTCCAATTTTTGGGGCAGTGCATTCTTTTTGATTTAGTACTACTTATACGTAAGTATTCCTTACTTACTCATAGCCTCTCTTTTCTGTTGAAGGCATGGGCCAAGAAGATACACCAATCTCAATTGAACCAGGACTATTTGAATGGCTGGCATGGTATCCTGATTCAGTTCCGGACTGGATGTCTGTTGAAGAGCTTATTATGGCTGGTTATAATATTCAAACTGATTACGAACCAGTTGTGAAGCTTGAAGAACTTACTGTAAAAAAGGAAAGTGTTGAGCAGTTTTACATGCGCAGCCATCTCCTCATTCAAAGTGTTTTACGTGCCACTAAAGCATTAGGTATGATTTAATCTTGATAGTTCTGATTTGTTGTGTGCACATATTAAAATCATTATCTGAATTTTCCCTCTGTTTTTCAGGAGGAAATATTTTATTTATGGGCCATGCTGTAACATTGGAGGTTTGCTCTCGTCAGCTGATTGGAGGCTCTGTACGCTCAGGACAAGAAATGACAAAATTAATTCAAAAAATTCCATACTGCAGCCTTTGTTTAGTTCAAGAAGAATTTATGTCCGACGACGAAAACAAGAATGAAACAGGGAAGGAATCTAGATGGGAGCTGAAGGATTTGCCTCTTCCTCCTGTCACTCATTCAAACAATATGAGATTTGATTGGAAGATTTTACTCATGTGATAGAATTTTTCTCGGTTTTACACTGCACCTGTGAAATTGAAAGTTATTGTGGTTCTGGAAAGAGTTGAATGTAACTTTTTATTTTTGGAGGTTTGATGTATTGGCATGGAATGTGATTAACTTACTGATATTTTTGCTCATATATGACTATCTTCTTCTTCTTTCATAGCCTCTTACAAGCATTCCAAATACTTAATTTTATCAGTGGAGAACTCTTTCCTAGCTTTGGTGTATGTAATTTAATGAACCGCTCTTTTATCTTCTGAGATCCCATCGTAAACATTGTTCTCCTGTTGGCTGGATTAATGTGTAAGGAATGATCATATCTATCATTTCAGAGATTTTGTTTCCTTAAATTCCCTTAACTTGACTGATTTTGTACTTTTAGAGATTAGTTATATCACATGTGTTCAAGCACGTGTTGACTGTTATTTGTTACTTGTTGAACCTTATTTTCTACTTTTTTGTTGTACTATGTCCTTTTTCTTACTGCACCTAACATGTCTTCCCTACAAGTGTTTGTTCTTGCCATGTTAATTTATTTTTATTTATTTATGTACTTATTTATTTATTTATTTATTTATCTATTTGTAAATAATGCAAACCTTAATATGTTAGCTAATTATTTTGAATGTTCAGATGTAGCAAAACTTATTTGAATTTTTTTCAGAATTATTGTATTCAATTAATGTCTGTTTTAAAACTCTGTATGTTTTCACAAATTTGGTATCCTTGTTTAAGGAAGAAGTGGAATTTGTAGTTGTTTGATTCTCTCTTTCTTTCTGAGTATATTTATTTTTTTGTACAATATAATTGTTGGATTGTGGACCAGTTGTGATTTCAGTCTTAGAGACATAACTATCGTGTCATTGTGGTGCAAAACATCTGAAAAATCATTAAGTCGATGTTCCAAAGAAGCATCTATCTCATGTTGACAGACAAGACAAGTGTCTCCACACAACTGTCCCCCTCAGCAATCTGTGATCATAACCACTGTGCCAATGGAGATTCTTTCTCCGGATGCACCAAGAGATCAATCTGGCAAGGAGAGATCATTTCCAATATTCGTGTACAAGATTTGAAGACTTTGTTAAAAAAAATTATTTCCAAAAAATGGCCAATACTCGTTGAGCGTGACTCCAGTGATCTTTGAAGTCAGCCGTAAGTATATTGCAGTGCTTCCCCAGTGATAAAAATGCCAGTCGATTTCTCATTGATAAGTGGAATGGACCTCAAATCTCCCAGATTTTGTCCACAGCATTGAAAAAAAATTCCAATTTCTACGTCAATTTGATTACTATTAAAAAAAAAAAGCATGGCACAGCCACTTTGTCCTGGACTATCTATGATTGTAACTTGTTGAATTGTTAAATAAAACCAATTATCAGAATTATGACCTTTTTGCTTTTCAAAATCTTCCTCGCACTTTTGTATTTATTTCCTGAAGAATATATAAATAAATATATGAGCTTTCAGAAAAGAAACAAACCATTTTTAAACTTCCACCCACAGAAGAAGGCGCAGCTAACGGCTCGGCCAAGTTTTTTCACACCTTGGTGTGTGCATGGTCTTCCGGTATCGGCGACTCGAAAGTGGCCAGAGGATGGTGTCCCTGAGTTTTTAACCAGCGGGGTTTCTCGAGTAAGGTGACCATAGGTTCGCCTCCCTGCGACTGCTAGAGTACATCCAGGCAGACCACTTGCGCACATGAAAACTAGTGCTACTCTACTCTTGGGCTCGATAGAGTAAGTTGCGCTTTTCGTTGACTGATGGTAGGGTTCGTATAGTATCATTCAAGTTTCTCTGTCAAAATTGTCTTTATTTAAAATTTGTAACATGACGTAAATAATTTATGATTGGAACATTTTCCTTGAAATGTTTCACACATTATTTTTAATTTTTACTGAAGCCTATGGATATGAAAACAATGAAGATGACGGTATGAAGTATAAATACAACAAAAATTTCTTTAATTTCTTTTTAATAACATATAGAATGTTCATATTTTCTTATAAAAGAGTTTGGTACTTTTAAAACACATTAGCAAAACATAATACTCTGTATTGCAATTATTGTAACAAAGATTACTGAAGTTCCTAAAAAACTCCATAACACTACAGTTAACATACCATTTACACACGGCATCCAACAAGTCCATTCTTTCATCTTACAGCCAACACTGTGTCTATAATTATACAAACACTCTTACAAACAAAGCTTTAAGAGCAACTAGACAAACAAGAAGGAAAATCAATTGAATCACAAGTTAAGTTTACACTTTGTCCTAAGAGAATTCTTTGCATTTGATACAATCATGATCACAAAATGGATATGGGCCCAATATTTACAAGACAGTTTCATCCTGGACCAGCAAGAGAGCAAACTATTAAAACTTGATTTCTCATTTAAAATAATTCTTGCAAACTTAGCCTCAGTACTTAGAATTTCGCCATAACAGAAATAAAGTCTCATAGTGTTTCTTCATAAAATATAGTAGTAAAAAATGACAAAATGATGATGTGAAAATATTCAGTTAAAATGTGCAACATGACCATACAAGATAATAATTACAATGACGGGGGAACAACTTATGCCTCAGAACAGCTCCTTAGTTACTTCCAATGATATGCTGGCAGCTGGCTAAGAGCAAATAATCTGCATCAATATAAAATCACAATGTTGGATGAGTGAAGTCTTTTATACGCAACAGCAACAGGTGATTAATCATCATCCCTGTTGTCAGCCTTTACATCAACCATAGCATGAAGCTCCTCTGGGGAATACCTGGAAACAAAGAAGACCACGATGTGAACTTCGGAGCACATATATAGAGCACATATATGTATGAAAGATGACTAAACGATTGAAAAATATCACAGTGACGCAATCCAACTTACCCGAGCAAGCTTTGCAGATCGCATACAAAGCGGTACACATACCGCTTGCCTGAAGTCTTATGAATAATATTTTTATCATAATAATACCGCAATCCACGGCTTAGTTTCTCATAGTTCATTTTCGGTTTGTTCTTGCGGATGCCCCAGCGTCGTGCCACTTCGTCAGGGTCAGTAAGTTTGAATTCCCAGCCGTCGCCGGTCCAGGAAATGAAGCTCTGGCAGGATTTGTCTGTGAGCAGTTCTAGCAGGAACTGCCACAGCTGAATTGGTCCAGATCCCGTGAAACATGGTCCACCACCTGAGAGAAACAAGATAAGATTAGAATAAAGCCGATGCAAGATAGACAGTATGATCACCGGTCTGACCGGTTATTCATCTCAACATCCAATCTCATTTCCAAACTGAAGAGAAAGTATGCAAGGATGAATACAAATTAAAATATACAAGATCTAATCACTTAGAATATGAAGAGAGAAATCTGTTGTCATGAGTAATTTTTTCCCAGACTGCTGGCATATGCTTTAAAAATAAGTGATTTTGATAAGATAGGAGTCATTTTTATTTCAATAGGTCCTTCGGAATTTCTAACAAAGAAATTATAAGAGCAAATCTCTTTCAGAGCATGTTAATAAATAAAAGACGGTTAAAGAATTTTTCTAGAAATTTGATATAGCTTTACTACGTAAACAAGGACTAATCGGAATCACCGGTGGGGAGCATGATGCCCATGGACAAGGCAGGGCAGGGCAGGGCAGGGCAGGGCAGGGCACTGCGGCCCGGAGAGCTTACCTGGATTTTCATTTAACCCGGCGTACCCCGCCAGCATGGATGTTTGCAGCATGGGCTTCATGTCCTGCGCAGATCCCATTCCGAAGGGCTCCCGCAAGGGATCCCTAAGAGAGTCCCTCAAGGGGTCCCGAAGGGATGAAAGTCCTGGGTGTGAGTGGTGGAGGAAGGCCGGGTGGGGGTGGAGGTCGCCGCTGGTGTCGGCATTCCCCCAGTGGTCTCCCGGGCCCGTCCCAGCCGCGGGGGAAGCCCCAGTGCTGGGCGCCCCGACGCCGCCAGCGACGCCGTTGGGCACGGTCTGGAATGGGGAGGTGTCGTAGTGCGAGCTGTAGGAGTCGTACCCGTCCTGGTAGCGTGCTGCAACACACACAAGCAAACGAGGGTCACAACAATGTCCGCAAACAACCGGACGAACACAGGACTGTTGCCTTCTTATCTAACAAGTTCGCAAAAGTGCCGCACGATGGCTATTCGGTCTGGCCAGGCACCGGTTCGGGAAGTTGAGGCGACAGGCTTCAGCTTGCAGGAAGCTCGGAGACAGCAAGCAGGAGGAAAAAGGAGGGGGGGGGGGGGGGGGGCGC
>CABIKL010001533.1:0-15083 GCA_902196195.1 Aptinothrips rufus
CCCCCCCCCCCCCCCCCCCCCCCCCCGGCCCCACTGTGCGCGGCCTGGATGCAGCCGAGTATAGAGGGCGTGTGGGCGTGCATCCATCAGATATTTGCGAAAACAATAAAGCGGTGCTTGACTGGGCTAGACATCAGACATCGTAAAGCAGGGGAGTGGGACGCCATGCTGTGAGCGGTGTAGCAGACGACGTCTTGACCAGCTTACAGCCCAGCAGTCTCTGTCATCGATAGCACCGGATTCCAGGTAGCTTGAGCTTTTTGGGAAGTCCTGAGTGCCGGATATCTAACAAATGCGGCTGAACCTCGAACCTCGAAACCTGATTGTTGTGGCTCAAGCTCATACTACTTGTGCACCAGCAGGCAAAGTGTGTAGCCTGGCCTAGCCCCACCCCTGAGATAGACATTCACAATTCAATGCAAACTTCCTCAAATCAAAGGCAGTCTTCGAGTGTACTTATCCTAAAACGTTCTCAATCTGATTTTTTTTAAAAACTTCATTTAAATTTGTACGTTTTTCTCGTATGAATGGCGTTTTTCTCAAATCTATGCAATTTTTCCTCGTGACAAGTTAATTTTAAGTTTTTCTACGTTACATAGGTTGCGCTCACCGTCTCTGTTCTTTTGCGGTCGGTGGGAATTGACTCGATAGGTTATGCCTCAAAAGGGTTTGTGTGTCTCTCACTCTATCACCGCGTGCTACCCTGGCCGGCCCTGGCCTGCCCTGCCCTGCCCTGCCCTGCCCTGCCCTGCCCTGCCCTGGCCTGCCCTGCCCTGCCCTGCCCTGCCCTGCCCTGCCCTGCCCTGCCCTGCCCTGCCCGCCCTGCCCTGCCCTGTGTCTTGCATGTCGCCCAGCTCTCATGCGAGGCGTAGGCGGCATGGCTGACCTTTCAGATTGTTGGCCAACTCTCGCCGTGAGGAGAGGAGTCCTAGGTAAACCGCGATCCTCCTAACCTCAGCCAGCGCACGACACGTGCTTGAATCGGGCGGATACAAGACAGGGAAAGCAAACGAATTGCAAACTTCATGTACTTTTTTCAAAAACTATTTCACTGAAGACTGACTAGGTGTCCTGTTTGAACGGCTTTTTGACAGCCATATTTCGTGAACCAGATCTCACAGATTATTCATAACCCAGACTCTGTTTCAACTCAATGCAGACCAAGACCATGGGTAAAAAAATAATTTTTGAAGTTCGTTTTGGGTCTTATTGTAAAACGCGTTTCATAGCTTCCTGATCATTATTTGAAATAAGTCTCAAAATAATCTCTTTTTACTCTTGGCTTTTGGGCTGAGCTCCACCAGAACCTTGGTTTTGGTTTGTCCGTGCTCTTGATAATGGACGCCGTCATATCTGTGTCGATTTATCAACGATGCGATATCGTCAATGGTAATGGTTCGAACGCGGCGCCACGCCACGCCACGCCAGGCCACGCCACGTAGACTTAGTCGCGCCAGTCCTGCCAGTGATGCAAAGACTGCCGTGATAAGGTGATGCAAGTACAGTGGCGTGGCGTGGCGTGGCGTGGAGAGACACGGCGGTACCCAGCGTGGCCCGACGGGTAGGGTTCATCTGCCCGTGCTTCACCTCGCGGGGGCAGCGGGGTGGGGTATGGGGGCCGCGGGGCGCGGGGGCCGCGGGGCGCGGGGGCCGCGGGGCGCGGGGGCCACGGGGCGCGGGGGCCCACTGTTGGCTGTGCAGACCTGAGCATCAGGGCAACATGAGAGCGACTGAAAGGGATGCTGGAATCCTTCGTTACACTTGACAGTCGACAGCTCGGTCGACAGTCGGTGTTTCTGTGCCAAAAATAAAACATATGTTCAACTTAAAAATTGGAAAGACAGTCTCCTTTTAAGTTGGATTTATGATGAGTGCTTATGATTCAAAATCCAAGTAAGCATACCCTACAACCAAAAAATAAAATCCAAACTAATTTTAAAAAAATAATTTTTGTTGTGAATATGATGAGGTTGAGACTTCTTGAAGCGATATTTTAGGACAGTCTCTTAGCCTTTCAAACGCTGAAAGCGTTCAGAGCCATGGAGGCAAAATGTACCGGGTGTTCAGTCTAATACAGGACAGTCGAATGGGTTGCCTACCGCTCCGCACAGGCCAGGGGAGGGTGGAGGGAGCCTCTCTCCTCTCCCCTCACCTTCCCCTGGCCTGTGCGGAGCGGTAGGCAACCCATTCGACTGTCCTGTATTAGACTGAACACCCGGTACACTCCCAGCACTTTTGGATGCGATTTTACCTTTCGATGCGATCGGTTTCGTATCGGAACAGGTCTCTGGTATCTCGGTATGTTGTCTCGCAACGCCTGCGTGGAGAGTGAGGGGGAGGGAGGGAGGGAGGGAGGGAGGGAGGGACGGAGGGAGGGACGGAGGGAGGGAGGGATGCGCGTCCTTGAAGCTGCTCTAGTGACCTTTCCCTCCCCAGGCAGGGCATGTGATGTCTTCCCAGGCTTCGGCATAGTTATGCATATGCGTAACAGGCAGAGCCAGAGCAGGGAGCAGTAATAATCTTCTTAGGTCAGGGCAAGGGGAAAACAGGCAGATGTGCGTGTGTCTCTGCTGGCTGGGCTGCCGTGGTCTTTACTAGTGCCGCTGTAATGTCAAGTCAGGAGGCTATGACAGGTTCTTGAATTAATAGGCGCTTCAAAACGGGTGGATTGGGCTGCTGATGATAGTTTGACTGATTGTTAATTCTTTATAACCTTTCAAGCCACTGACTGTCTCCTTGTTGTAGAGGTTATTTTTCAAACGTCGAAGAAGACGACTCTGATTGTGATGATTTTGGCAGCCGAGGCTGACTTGGATATTTACTACCCGGCATGAGTGTGCGGGAAACATAACAATTTCAACGTACAGCTCTAGTTTAGACAAAAATAGTTTACCTTTCACTTAAGTCCTGTTGTCTGTTTCGGATACTTGATGAAAGTGAATATTACATTTTCGTAGGATTTCTCTTCGAAATGAAGGAAGTTTTGCTCCTTGATTGAGTCGCCTCATTTCATGAGGTGTGGGGCAGGTGTAACGATTGGATAAGAGGGCGTGCTATCTCTCTGGGGCAGTGGGGCCGCTGGAACGGGGTGGGAGGAGAGGGGGGCGGGGTAGGGGTTCCCGGGCCCGCCAAGATTCTGGTGTGTCTGGGAACTGAAATGAATGGGAGGTAACGGCGCTGGGCGCTCGGCCCCGTACAACTGGGCGCCACGCCACAATGATGAGAACCTGTTTAATGAGAGCTACATGCACAGGTAGACCCATCCCAACTAGTTGTGCCCTGGCCCGGCTTGACCCGGCCTGACGCACGATACCTGCTGCTTCAAACTGGACGGACGTAATGGGGATTTAATTCACTCTTCTTTCGCTTGTGGTGAGTGGGTATCGCTCTGACATTGCGGTCAGTTTACTTCTACCCATCTAAAAGAAAGAAGAAGACAAGATCGCTCTGTCATTGCGGTCAGTTTACTTCTACCCTTCTAACAAAAGAAGAAGAAAAGATAAAGCTCTGGTTGTGACATTTTTCCGTGCGATCTTACGATCTAGAATGAATCGCTACCAGCCATTTGAAAGACAAAAATTAATTAATTTTTCAGTCTACCTAAAAATGGCTTTATTCTTATGGTTGAATGTAAATTAGCCTCAGAGTGCCATCAGAGTGCCTCACACGCAAGCCGATGGCTCCCGGGGTAGTCGGATACAGGTGCTTGATTGCGGGTACTCGTCCAGGTTGGTATCTGGCCTGGTACCTCACTGGTACCTCGCCTCCAAAGTCGAGCAGCAGTTCACCGTGCTGGTCGCAGAGCACCGTTACATGTGGGAGTCTGAGCCGGCCATGTACTCAAACAATTTTGGAACTCTACACTTTAAAAACTAATCCACGGACGGTCCATGATTTTCGCGTAAATCCTGTACGGCAAATGTTCGTAACGTCCTGGCAATTTATTGACCGAAAATGTTCCGTGGTTATTTTACGGTGTGGAAGAAAGAGGTGGTAAATGAGGCGAGCATTATCTCATGTAAATCGGGTTGTAAGAAATGCGCATGGTGAAAATTGTTTCACTTGTTGAACCAAGATAAGTACGCGCTGGAGAGGGAAGCCATGTGTTCAGACCTCGCCGCTGTTTGTTCTTTCCCAGCACTCTCTTCCCTTACATTGCCTGTGATTGCTGTTTAGCATAGCACTCCAGGTGTGAGAGAGGAGGGAAGAGCTTAACAAGGGTGTGAGAGAGCAAGGCAGTTACCCAGGTGTGACTGTCATGCGAGGTGACAGAGAAGAGGCTAGCTCGCGCCGCCGGCCCTCCTGACAGAGGCTGGCAATCATAACCTCACTCCTCCCCCACCTGGCTCCGTGCTGGAGGCCCGCTGGAGTAGGGCTGGATCTGGAGAGCTGGACACCGGTAATCCTGGGAAGAGACAGCGCCAGGGAGTCAGGCCGTCATCATTGGGGAGAGGGAAGAGGAGGAAGGGAGGCCGCAGCACGTGGACACTGACGTTTAGACGGGCGGGGCGGGGTCGCCCGCGGGGACCCACGAGCCTAGCAATCAGTCTCCAGTGAAACGGGGACAAGCTGTGCAGAGCAGAGCAGCCCGGAGCAGCCCGGAGCAGCCCGGAGCAGCGAATCCCTGCGATGCTTCCTCTACATGGCCGCGGGGCAGCTGCTTGCCGCTCAGCTGAGGGATGAAAGCGAGCCTCGTCCTCTTTCCCCTGACATCCTAACTTAAAGTACAAGGTGCTCAAGCATGCAACGCGAGGAGCGTTTGCCATCACAGTCGGGCTGGTGGAACAGTCAAGTACCTGGTATGTTTGGCCATAGTTCAACGCGTTGTTCTGTTGCCATTCAATCTTCTTGCTGTGAAACAAAGGAGGAAATTGGCACTGTGTGAGCAATACAATCAATGATGGGGTTAAAATAAAACGCTTAAAGCGTTTTAAAAATTAAACGGAAAAAAAAGATGCTGGTTTAAATCTTGGCTCGGGCGCACTGTTCTTACTTTCTTTCCAGCAATGGCGCATGGGGAGTCGGGTAGTGGCTAACTCAGTAAGAGTGGGGCTGAGTGTAACACTTGGTTCCACATCGTGCCCGCGGGGCGGAACCCGTACTCTTGCCCTGGGCGCTGGCGGGCGCCTCTATGTGGCGGCCGAGCTGGGCGAGCAGGCACCGCGTCGCGGTGCTACACTGCTAGGAAAAACTACAATACAAGTACATTCGTGGATTGCAACTCATCTTTATAACCTCACTGTAAACAGTTACTCACAGTCATATCATCTTTGGTGTTGTCCGTATTGTACATAAAATATTGTCACAATACTGTATGAAGAATTATTTTCATAATGTTTTGATAAAATCGGTGCAATTATTTTGGTAGTGTAGGATGCGTCTGTCTGTCGGCTGTCTGGCCGCTCTGGCTGGCTGCTCGGGCTTCCCGGCTGTCTGGCTTGCTGCTGGGGAACGCTACTCTCTCCGCACGAAGCTGCGTAGCACAACGCACTTTAAATGTCAAGTCAGAACACAGCCTGCCGGCGGGGCGGACATCTGCATGCTCGCGCGTGGCGTGGCGTGGGGTGGCAGTCGATAGAGTCCGAGCGAACCTTTTCCTTTCGATACGATGTCACTTACCCTCCTGTTCTGAAATCTTTCTACTGCACAGAAAAAAAAAACCGAATTCTAGAGTAAACTAACGCAGAAACCAATGGTAGAAAAATGTATTCGAAGAACATGTTGAGGCGTTTTCTGAACCGTATTTCGTCGCTTTCTCATTATGTATATATACGTCTCAAAACTGCCTTGAAAAATTCTTGTTTCTGAGTTGGGTGGGCGGCCAGAGTCCGCGTTTTGCGTTTCCTGTGGGTAACTTCCTTCCTGACCAGTCGTTCTTGAGATATGTTCGCCTCGCACTTGATAGGATTTCGAGTTTCGCGGTGTCTCGTCCAGCCCCGGCCTGTGATCATGCCTGACATGAGTTACCTGTACTGCAGCTGCTGTGGGAATAACAATTGCACCGCCCCAAGTCGATGTCTCCATCCTGTTCAGGGCGTTCACCGGCTTTGACCAATAACTGTGTTTACGGCCACTGGAGTCCAGAGTCCAGTGCCGAGTCCAGTCTCCTCGTGAGTTGACGACTCAAGGTGCGAGTGAGCGACGACGCCCACACAAACGTGCCATTGTGGCGGGGAAGACGAAATATCCCAGACAGCTAGTTGCACTGCAAAGAAAATTCGTAAACGTAACCAAATATTTCCCTTGCCGCACTCGCAACTTTACGAGTGATCGCCACTTTCTGACCAAAAAAGACGTAACATTTCTGAAGTCATCATCTCATCTTCGAAAAAGTCATGCTACTTTTCAACAATTTAGAACGTGTGTCGAGAAATTTACGACGACTATGCTTTGGAAAGAAATTTGACAATTCTTTTTAGTACATTGCCAAAATTGTCTTCACAAGCTTGCTGAAGCAAACCAGTATTCACAATCCAACCCAATACAGGGTGTTTCTAAATTCGATGTCAATATTTTCAGGGGTGGTAGAGCTCGTCAAGATAAGTGAATCGAGATAGGGAACCTAGGGCCTAAATCGATAATGCTGTATCTCATTTACGCTGAAACGATCACTGATGGAACAGGTTGTAAAAAGATATCGGTCTCAAATGTTCGAAACGGGAGAAACAATCGTTTTTTGAAGCTCTTTCGGCTGGCCTTTCAACCGGAACGCAGTGCACGGACAGAAAAATGAAAACCCAGAATCTGAAGTAGCCGGACTTAGTAATACCGAAGCGTAAAAAAATTAAAATATTTCTGTGTTATTTTGACACGTGTTCCAAAATGACCAGGAAGCTTACAAACGCGTTTTGGAACGGGTGTCAAAACGTTCTTGAAAATCTTTTCAATTTATTATCTTTGGTTTTTGGGTTGGGTCGCTCCAGATTCCAGGATCCAGTTTTTCTTAGGAGGCCATATCGATTGTGGTGGGCCAAATTTAAGATGGAAGTTGTCATCGACGCTGTCAGCTCTCTGATTAGCGGCCGTCCTCACGGGTCTGGGTGAGAGGGCAGGGCAGGGCAGGGCAGTACCGCGACGGACTGTCGGCTTCGACAGAGCGTGACAAACGAATTATAAAACGATGCTGGCGGCAAGGGCCTTACTTTTTGTGCGGCCCGGGCTCGTCTTATGGCAGCTTTCTAAGGAGCGATTGTAATACAAAGCCGTGGCTCTCCGTGCGTGAGACAGCCACTTGAAACCCCTCGCAGAAACTGAGACGCCTTTTTTTGTTCTCACCCAGAAAACTGGGGTCTTGAATCTAGTAAGATGTATTTTAGCGGAGTAAAAATACCGCACACGTTTCTCGAACCCAAAACCTTGAGCGGACGCTGTAACAATTCATAGCTTTACGGCCAATGAAGAACAACAGAGATTGCTCAGCATAAAAGAACCAGTACAGTGCACTAGACTCAAGTTCCAAAAATCAGTTAATGTGGTGAACTTGGTTCAAGAACTATGAGCCCTTGGTGACGAGCGATCGTCTTTGCGTTGTCCTTTGTGGCAGTATGCACTGTAAAAAAAACAATTACCAGTTTTGGGGAGTCCTTCCACCGAAACAGGGGAGAAGTAACACCAGTCTTTTGCCTTTTTGGTGGGTCATTTTGAGACCTGTACAAAAATGATTAGGGCACTCTATAATGGATTTCTACATAATCCTCAAAATGAGACCCCAAAAATTCCGAAACTGGTATTTCTCCGCTCCTCTGTTCTTCGAAAAAGGCTCGCCAAAACTGGTAATTGTTTTTACAGTGTGCAGTCCCTGAATCGCTTTTTGATCTGGATGCACGTTGTGGGCGGTGCGCCGCGCGGCGCGGGGGCGGCCAGCAAGGCCCATTGCTCGTGGCGTGGCGTGGCGTGGCGCGGCGTGGCGTGGCGTGGCGTGGCGTGGCGCGGCGTGGCGTGACGTGGCGCGGCGTGGCGTGGCGTGGCGTGGCGTGGCGCGGCGTGGCGTGACGTGGCGCGGCGCGCATCATCAGAACTGATGCTGCGCTGGATCAAAGGTGTATCTACTCTTCTCTTTCATCCCGCGCTGCCATTGCAAAAGACGTACTGCCCTGCCCTGCCCTGCCCTGCCCTGCCCTGCCCTGCCCTGCCCTGCCCTGCCCTGCCCTGGCCAGTTGCATCACCCCTCATGACTGACTGCGACTCAAATCTCTGTGAATGCGTTCGAGAGCCTGCGGGTGGGAGAGAGAGGGTCGCTACAGTCACGTGACCTCGATGACACTCGAACCAGGGTGGCTCCTCAGAGTAAAATCAGAACCGAGGATGGTGTGGAAAATATCAGGAAGCTTGAAAACTGAAGATGAAAAACAGAGTGCCTTGAGAACAAGATCGGATGCAACTCATTTCAAACAGCCGCGTGGTGGTGGCAGCTCTCTGACTCCAGTCTCTCTGCCCGCCACGTGATGCTGGCAGCTCTCTGACTCCAGTCTCTCTGCCCGCCACGTGATGCTGGCAGCTCTCTGACTCCAGTCTCTCTGCTCGCCTCGCGTGTGGGCTGCAAGGACGCCGACCCTCGGTACTTGGTCCTGCACGCAGGCACGCACTGTACTGTACCTGCAGTGCCGCGTCTCCTTGCGAAAGATAGACTTTGGACTCGTCTCTAAACGCCCGGCCCGGCCCGGCCCGACCCGACCCGGCCCAGCCTTGACCAGAGCACGAATATCGAAATGCCGCCCTGTCGCAAACAGAAGCGAGCAACGGGTTAATCTAGCTCTAACCAATCGTGCTCTGCCTCTACAAACAGACCAAAACCCAGTGCCTACGGCAACCTAACTTAGAAGCAATGATAACAAATAATTTTACAGGTTACTTTCAGTCCCAGCCTAAAATGATGAGGAAGCTTCGGGAAACGCCTTCCGAAATAAGTCTCCAACTGACCTTCAAAAACGTTTTTATTTGTTTTGGTTTCTGCGTTGGGTTGCCACAGTGTCTGAGTTTGTTTTGTTTTCCCTGCTTCCCTGCATCCTTCTCTGCGGACCCATCTCGACCCGCCCTGGACCCGAAGTACCGGAAAGTACTGAACCTGTCTACCTGATAGTGGCTCGACTTGAACTGAGAGGAGCCCGTCAGTCGCTGTAGACAAAGTGATACGTGTTTCGAGAAGCCTTCGTATTGAATAATAGTGATACTACCGTTTGCCTGTACTGCAGCGTTCGCCACTTGACTCATCAAACAAATGATTTCTCCCGTGCGGGCAGGAAAAGGGGGAGGAGGGGGGGGGGGGTATGAACTGATTTGAAAGCCGACAGTTTTGACGTGCAATCAATACGCACTGCTGTTGCTTCGCCAATTGGGATGCGAGGCAGCAAGCAGGCAATACGTCCGGGGAGTGGCTGGGCTGGGTACACTGTAACGATCTGCTGCCTTGACTTACTGGATGGTTGTTTGTGGCTCGGGTCGGAGCCATGTAGCCATGATTACGACCAACTGAGGCGGATTGATTTAGTCGACATTGTTGCTGGCTGACATGGACGCCGTGGGTTCGAAAACCGGATACCGTGTTCGTATTTTTGCCTGACTGTCCCTAGACGAGAGCTGTGCTGATTTATCTTGCCTGCGAAGAGTGGTGAAGTTACCCGAATTTCAAATAAAAGTTTTGTTGTTTTTGTTGTTGTTTGCCCCTGGACCTCGGGCGTTCACCCCGAAGGTCCTTGCCCTCCCTTTCCCCTCCAGCAGTTTGTTTGTCCCAACGGGCGTAAACCTCGGTCCATTTCATACCAGCTGGGTATGGTCCACTGACTCTCTTCGGTGAACCGTACTCTTGTCTCCTTCGTGGAATCAGGAGCGGTCCTGGTACTAATTGAATGCTCGCCCTCAATTAACTGATCGTCGCAAGTACAGTATCTGCTGCCTCAGATGGACCAAACTTTGAACCACCGAGGTCTTCAGCCAGTGCTCGAAGCAGAATTCGATACCCCTCCAAGCTGATCTTCAGCATAGCATCCATGCTGTTTTAGCGGGACACTGACCGATCGAGATATCGAATCGATCTCTATGGACGATTTTGGGGCTGAGGTCCGAGCGCGGTGACATTTCGTTGAACTTATGTCGCTCCTTTGATAGCTCTCTCCTGATGCTCCTCGACGTGATCGGGTTGATCCCTGGTAACCAGTGAGTCAGTTGAGATCGATCGACTGGAAGGGCAGCCCGCCGAGCCGCGCCACGCCACGCCACGCCACGCCACGCCACGCCACGCCACGCCACGCCACGCCGCGTTTGATCGATGGTCATAAACCACAACATGATGATGGTCACTGCCGCGCTGCTCGACGCCAAATCTGACACGCAATTAGATGAAAAGAGGGGGCAAGTGGACCACGGGCACGGACCACTGCAGCTCGACTCAGATCAACAAGACTCTCTCTCTCTCTCTCTCTCTCTCTCTCTCTCTCTCAGCTGAGATTAGTTTGGCCGTGAGACGCCGTGAGATCCCGACATGTCCATATGCCCATCTCTGGGTGGGAGTCGCTCCTGGTGTGAGCGGCGTCACTTCGAACAGGACTTGTTTTAAACCTTCATTTCGCTGGCGCTGGTACTTGTTTCCTAGAATGCGACGTAAAGGCAAGTTCTGTTCATCATAAGTTTTCTTCTACACCATAGTACAACCAGCTTAGCTTACTTTTTTGTCGCGTGAGTTTTCATTTGAGAGAACTGTTTTGCTGTTTTCTTTATTATTATTTTTCTATTATTGTTAAGTGTATCGAGATCGGTTTCTATGCCAGTTTGCACAAAGGGACTCTGGGGTGTAAGATACGTTGGCAGTGCAGGCGATGTCAGCAGCGCCGAGGCATCTTTTTGTTATTACAGGCTGAGGTGCACTACATTGCGAATCCAAGGAGAGAAAGTGCATTCCTCATGGACAGATATGCATGTATGCCCCCCCCCCCTTCCCCCCGGACTAGACACACCTCCACTCGAGCGTCGTGACGTTGCGTCAACATTTGCTCTTTTCCTGCTGCGAGGACCAGCGTGCGCCAATCCGTCGTCGATTTCCCCTCTGATGCAGACTACCCTCTCAAAAGAATTTCTCGCTCGAAAATTAAATTTTTGACTGTTTTCATTTTGATTGACATTTTCTAACCTAGCGAATTTAATACACGATTGTGTGTCCGTCGCGCCTTGCCGTGCCGTGCCTAGAGCCGGTACGCATAAGGAGAGACGTTAGTCGATACTATCGACATGTCGAATCGATACCTCGGGGTGCCTGAAGGTCTGGGTCTGCGCCGCGCCGCAGAACACAACGTCTGTTTACGGCCGATTTGAGGCGCCGTTTCCAAGTAAAGCAGTCGAAAGCAGGTCGGCTGGGCAGCGAGCGGCTCCAGATGCCACTGATACTCGAAAGGGATGCGGCCTCACCGGATGTGCGTACAGGAGATGGGCGGGTGGGGATCGCGCTGCCAAGGTTACGGTCGGAGAAAAGAAACTCTTGTTCGGGTATTGTTGTGTCCGTGGTCTCCATTGCGCAGAATTAAAATCTAAACCCAGATTCTAGGTCAAACTCAACTCAGAAACCACGGGTAAAACAATATGTTTGAAGCTCAATTAACGATCTGCGAAAATATTTCTACATGTCTGGTTTCTGGGATAGATTGTGCCAGAGCCTGGGTTTTGTTTTTTCTGTTGGTAGTGGTTAGTTGTCCCTGGAGTAAAGGATCAGGCAGAAAACTAAGCGCGAATCGCGGCGCTGGCTCCTTCCTGTACAATATATTAAAGAATTTCTTTTCTTCGAAAATCACTAGCTTTTCAAACCAACTTGCGTTTACAACGCATTACAAGGCAACCTGTCAGAAAGCATTAAAATCTGCGTCTGTGCTTGCAGTTTATTATTTAGCTCTCTCCCCATTGTCTAACAAGTGCGGGTGGGGGGCGGTCCGGACAATGCCTACTGCTGGCTGGGCAGCTAGTTAAATAGGAAACAATACGGAGCTGACACGAGTCTGAAATGAAGATGGGAGCTGTGCCTGGTGGGGGCCTCGCCGGGCCGGGCCGGGCCGGTCCGGCTCCGGGTTTCTGATGTGGATAGCTCTCAGCTTTCACGCTCAAATCACGCGCGATGCGTTTAGCGCGCCGCCAACCGGACCGCGCTTCAGTTCGCTCGTACGCAGGCAAGGTGGCGGGGCGGGGCGGGGCGGGGCGGGGCGAGGTGAGGTTCCCGCTCGGAGATGCGTTGGAGCATTTGCTGAGATTCGTAGTTGTAAGCAATGCTGCCCGCAGCTGGACTGGAGCAAGATTTCACCCACATGCAGTCGTGCTATAGTCCTCAAACATTTTAAAAGGCATTTGGGACTGCAGTATGAAAAATTTGGTGGTTGCATGCTGAGGGCGCTGTCGACTTGGGAATTGAATTGAAAGTGCGTCAAGTAGGCCCAGCCCGATCGGCCGAACCAGCCGTTCATGTGTGCTCTCCGTGCGCATGCGCACCCCATGGCTGTCTCGAGGCGGACATGATTATTAGTACGTAACGTAACGTTGCGTGAAAACACTGACCCGCACTACCCTTTCCCTGAGTATTATAGAATCAGTACGTACTGGCGGCGCATGCGCGTACCGATTGCCTCAAAACCTGTTGGCTTGCAGATCGCTATCTGCGGGCTGGGACAATGTTTTCCTGGGTGGCTGGCATTTCGCCGTGTGCTGGCGCATCGGCCGCGCCTCACCGAGTCCCCAGGCAGTCCAGGCTGTCTTCACTGTGTCCTGAAGTACGGTCATTAGCACAAGACGTTACTGGTGAAGAGTTCATCAGTATAATCTGGTCCTTTTCATTTGACCCTGAGAAATAATTGTAATTTTTGGTTAAAAATAAATACCGGATAATAACCAGCGTAATTTAGAGAATAGCCATAGCTTTGAATTTCCACTTTCACATCAAAAAGTATAGTAAAATTACTGGAATTCGAAAATGTTATTAATTCCAGAACAGTTTGGTTGTTGTTGTTGTTATATTTCGAAGATGGAACCCAATTTGAATTGAATTGACTTTGTAAACTGGAAGTGTCATTAACGCTAGTTTTTTGTTTTGTCTGTTCCAGGTGAGTCAGTGGTCAGAGAGCGTTACGTGGAGGAAAGAACCTAGGATAGGAGCGCTGGACCAGAAAAGGTTAATTCTCTCCAACTTGTCAACGTTCTGGATATGACAAGTTTTAATGAAATTTTTTTCTCGTAAAACAACAGAGCTCCTGATGATAATGACTGGAATGTGTGTAGGGACTTTGAGTTTGTAAGGTTGGCGGTGTCCGTGCAATATGACGGCATGGCGTGACCAGGAAGACGAGTGAGTGTTCCGAAAGGAGCACTAGGGCTGGATGGATTAACACTTTCGCTGCGTCCGAGGATCTGTATAAGGCCCTCGGGCTGAAGCGCTGGGCTGGGCTGAGCTGGGCGGAGCTCATTCGCTGATGACTCCTTCAAAAACGGCGGAATGTTTTGAGTGAAATTTTTGTTTAAAGTCGTGGGTGCTCGTCGCGCGCCGCCTCAGGAATGCGTTAACACTTTCTCCCCCTGGGCTCTGCGACCGGAGAGGCGGGTCGGCTGGACAGGACAGACTGGGGACGCTATTTATACCCGGGCGGTCCGGCGGCAACGGACCTCATGGAGATCAGCTTGCCGCGAAAAAAATTGCCAACGGTCTTCGTAAATTTACAGCATATTTTTAAGAGTTTCCTAACCATCTCCCATAATAATTATGTTTCTGCAAATTTTGGAAATGATGTGGAAGTAATTTTTAAGTCGTGCGCAACACATTCCAAAGCAATTTTGTTCCATTATTTGCATAATAATTGCGTAGGAGTTGAACAAGATCGCGTAGAAATTTGAACGTACGTTACGTACAATTTAAGTAGATCTGCATAGTAATTCGGTAGTCTGTCTCGATCGTTCGTCGTTTCGCTTTCGTTGTCTTTTGGCGGTGTGCGGCACTCCCCCACGCGCATGTAAGAGGCGCCTCGCTACTGGCTGGGCGGGTAGCATCTCGTCAGCGCGTTACGTCACGGCGTTGGTTCAGGGTCGGGCAGGGGTAGGGCGAGCGACCCTCAGAACGACCCCTTCCAGTGGGGCAACTGCAGTCTAATCCAGTCGGCCGTGGACAGGGTTCCCAAGGGTTGTCATCAAGCGTGGGGCAGGCTGCTAGGGGTCGTCCGCGAGCCACGAAATGCAGTATAGGCCGCCTTTCGAACTTGCCCCCTCCCCACTTGTCTGAACCTACCATGCTTTTCCCATGTAGGCCCCTCTCCTGCAAGAGTCTGAACGTAATTTATGGACAACTTCTTGTTGGTCTAGACTCGGGTACAGGTGTCAAAGCGTCCTCCAATTTTCTGCAACTCTCTTTCACTCGTCTTTTTGGACGAACACGAGAGCGAATTATTGGGGTTTGTTTGTACCAATTCGAAGCCTGCCGAAGCTGTCGTCGCCATTTGGATGCTGTGGTAGGCAATGTTTGTCTGCTCCCGTTGCGCAATGAGGTGTGAATGTGATGCGTGACGCAATGACACTGGGTGGGATGCGGGGGGAAGCACTGCGAGGACCGGCCACTGGACCGGGGGGGGGGGGGGGGGGGGGGGGGGGGTGGGGGGGGGTCCGCCCTACTAATCCGCGAAAGGAATGTGTGAACTGCTCGTGCGGCGTCGAGTCAATGCTGGTGGCTCTTACTCTTTTAAACTGCATTTACTGTCTGAGGTCTGAGGTAAATACTACCTTTCAAAGTAAGCTGCTGCTAAAAATAAAGCTGTTGCTTCCCTGCGGATAGCTCATCGCTGAACAGGGAGCTGCTCTCTACATATCTAAGAATTGTTTTCTTGTTCACACTTAGCAATGTTTCGAAGTCTGAACCGAAACGAAGTTTTACAATTAGAGTGGCCTCGATCAGAGTGTAGTGCACTGGGTGACATGTCGCCTGCCCTGCTATGCGCGATGTGGAATGTGATGCAGTCCCTAGCGGATTGTTTATTGCCCTCCATGTAGGCCGGCCAGCCCTGCCCTGCCCTGCCCTGCCCTGCCTTGCCCTGCCCTGCCCTGCCCTGCCCTGCCCTGCCCTGCCCTGCCCTACC
>CABIKL010001534.1:0-15080 GCA_902196195.1 Aptinothrips rufus
GGGGGAATTCATTAGTGTACTTACTCGTGTTGACATTTTGGTTTGTTTAGATAAGTTATGTACGAGCTATGTATACACGAGTCCTCTCTCGCGGGGCTGCTATTAAAAAGCTCAGCCAATGGCAATGGCTGTTGGACCAATGACAGAAAAAAAATATTAGCGCGTACGACCGCTTTGCAGATTAGCTTCAGATCTTCTCCGAAACTAATCGCAACGTGAATAACGTGAAAAATATCTTGACTGTTCGTGTTTTGCTCCTCGCGCCACGTCACATGTTCACAAACACACACCGTCTTCTCCAAGAGGCTGTAAAAACCAAGAGGATCTGGCGCAGAGATCAGCAACGGGAGCGTCGAGTCGGGTAGAGCGAGACAGAGCGATGCGGCCAGAGTGGTGAGCGAGTGAGATAGAGAGATGGATCGGGTTCAGCTCGACCCGCCGCTCATCTGGGCTCCCGGCCCTCTCGTTGCATGCACTAGGACCATCCAGCCAAACTCGGACCGCAGCTACTTTCGTTTCCTCGAGTAATTACGTCTTTCGGCAACGCGACTTACAGTGGCACAGGCGAGTGGTGCGCCGCGGCAGTGGGCCACCGTCGTTATGTACCAGAGATGCAAACAGACGATATTGCTTAAGTTTTCGGTATACTCAACGTCCGCTCTGGGCCGAGTGTCTGGTCAAACAGGCTCAACACCAATACCGACGTCAGATTTTTCTGGTTCCTTGTGCCTTACGGGAAGAGCAGCCGTTTTCTGGAGCGGCTACTGTGAAAAATAATACCTGTTTTGGGGAGCTCTTCCCCCAAAACAGGGGTGAAGTAACACCAATTTCAACATTTTTGGGGCTCGTCTGGAGGATTATGTATCAATGCGTTTTACAGTGTCCTGATCATTTTGTTATAGCTCTCAAAATGCTCTCAAAATGACCCTCAGAAATTCCAAAACTGTTGTTACTTCACCCCTGTTTCTGAGGAAGGGCTTCCCAAAAACAGGTATTATTTTTTACAGTGCTCCGGACAGGCAATACATAAAGCGCTAGCACTGCTATTAATTCCGGTAATTTCACCATACTTCTTGATGATAATGTCAAGACTTGGTTATATCAGATTCCCAATTATTTTATTCCAGTAAATTTTGACCAGATTGCTCAAATTATACTGCCAAAGTTTTTACCAGCAATTTTCCATAATAATGACAATGACTCAAAATACTTTGGCAGCGCTTCCCCACGACAGCCGCTCAGTCAATTCGAAAGCTAGATTGTGGTTCTTTTCGGACCAGAAGGTGATAGTAAAAATATATGTCTTCAACATCGATTCGAGCAATTTTATGTCGAAACGATATCCGAATCGACATCTTTTCGATCACCCATTTCTCGCTGGAGCTCCCGCGCGCTGATGTTTGAACACCCGACAGTTTGTTCCACACTTCTGTGATGCAGGTTGTTGAAGGATATAAAAATGCATGAGAGAAATGAAATTTGTGGATAACACTATAGACCGAGATTGTCCATCGCACAATATTGTGAATAAACACGCACTAAAAAGTCCGTGACCTTCTTTTTTTTCGCAAGTTGTGCATAATTATTTACAATTTTGTGCCGAACTCGAGCATGTTTACAGAAATGAATAACCACCGACAAAATTGTCCGTGGTTCATTGAGCGTGCAGACTGTCGTAGTTTTGAGTGGCCTGGCGTCCGACAGGACTCCATTTTCAGTCATGTTGTAGTTGATACTGGCTGAGTGCCTGCTGACTTCGTAGAAGATTGTTTTCATTATTAACCTTGTCCGCGAAGCAAAGGTTAGGTATGCACTTTTCTTCTTCTCTAAGCTACCTTATCTGGTGCCCACAAGTGTAGGCATATTCAGACTCGCCCCGGCCCGGCCCACACCGCATCCCCCCCTCTCCCCCACCCCCGCAGGGCACGTCGGTCACGGATTGCAGGAGAGGAAAAGGGGGTGGGGGGAGGAGACGGAAGGGAGGAGGCGGAGAGAGAGAGGGAGAGATAGAGACAAAGAGAGGCTGTTGGGGATCGAAGAAGGACCAGACCCGCGGTCCCAGCCTCATTCGTCGGTCCACAGCTGCAGCTGGCGGCGCCTCTGGTCGGAGGACGAGCAGCTCACCCGTGGCATTCAGAGTTCACGGCACGAAGGTTCGTACACATCGACGTGCACAATGGAGTGGACGACGACTCCGAGTTCCTAGGGCAAGTCACCTAACCTCATTTTGTTTTAGACCAACTGCGTACAAGGAATATCGGATGGAAACATTATGATTGTTTCAACTCACGACATGCGATTTGAATATCCTAAAACATGAATAGTCTTCCAAATTATTAACAGAAATGCGGCATCCAATGGTGGCATTTCAACCGTCGTCCCATTGTGGGGACCTGTGAGTTGTTGTCGTTCAGACGCAGGGGCCGTTCACAAACTACGTGACCGATTTTAGGAGGGTAGGGGGGTTAGCCTCATGTCACGGCCCTATGCCCAGTACATGGTGAGGTTAGGTTAGATTGGGGGGGGGGGGGGGGTGTGTCAAAAAGTGGCATTAAATCGGTCGCGTAGTTTAAGAATGGCCCCCAAGACCGAGGTGACCACAATATGAATCAACAAGCTTAGCAAGTAGTCCCATTACGTCGGCCGGGGGCTTTGTGACGGGTTGGGACCTAGCCTGCTGTTATAACGTACTCTACACTCAGCGAGTTCAAACATAAACTTCATAGCTATAGCTATTACTGTAAAAAATTACGCACCGTGGAAGATATTTTCTTCATACAATAATAATTTTACTAATTGATGTAATTTGTTTTAGATGTTGCTCAACAAAAACGCGGTTGTTAAAAAACTTTTGACAACATTTTCTTAGTGGCGAGGTTATTTCCATGTCCGTACTAAAGTTATCGTTGTATCATTGTTGTAATACGTAACTGTAAAAGGGTACAAGCTTCTTGTCTTCATGCTGGATAGACGGACTCGCGACGTGAAATAACGAGTACATAATACATGCAAATCAACAGGATACTTTGGTTTTTCCAGGCTTTCTTCACTTTGATAAGCTGGCTCCATTTGTGGTCAGTTGGAGTCCGGTTTTATGACCGACTTGGTTTTGTTTTTTTGTTTTTTTATTACCTGCCGATAGTCTGGCTAACTTAAGTTCATGATGTAATTGTATGCAAAGGTCGGAGAGACAATACGCATGTCTAGTGGGATCAGAGTGTTTATTTCGGCTTAACGCAATGGTTTTGAACTGTTTCAATACGTATGTCTAGTGGGATCAGAGTATTTATTTCCGCTTTAACGCAATGGTTTTGAACTGTTTCAATACGTATGTCTAGTGGGATCAGAGTGTTTATTTCCGCTTAACGCAATGGTTTTTAACTGTTTTAAAGTCTTATTGTTCAGATTAGTTTCTGCAATGTTCGATTTCTGTGTACTGGTTTAGTCGATACACTTCCATCTGTCTTTTCATAACAAAACTCAGACTAGTATATAGAAGAACGTGATGTAGTGAATGTGCGCATTCTGTGTTACGGTGTTACGGTAGTTTATTTTGAGTCAATCGCAGTGAAAATTTTCGCAGTCGACGCCGAAACGATAACGCTACTAATATCGAAATCAGCGCCAATTTCGACACAGTAAACGATGTCAAATTTGATATTGACAGCGGAATTTCCCACTGAGAATTTCTGCGCCCCGTTCGGTCCCTACCGTGCAGAACATTGCGCAGACAGATCCGTGCCGTATCCGTTTATTACCGACCCGGACGCGCTCAGTTAACGGCTGTCGCCCGCATTTACCTTGACGCGCGATAGTGTCCCAGCGTCACTCCTCGCGGTTCAAGAGTGAGTACAAGGCAGCCAAGGTCACCCAGAGTGCATGCAAACAAGAAACACACCTCGAGTGTTCTGCTTGAGGCGATCGAACATGTGGGAATCATGAGTGAGGGGAAACAATCGAATAGCCGTGCACCCAGAGATGTAAGTACTTGAGATGACTGAATAACATGGGGCGGCTGCTAGGCCATGTCGACAAGAAATTGGGGCGGAGATTGAGTCACTTTCCCCTTTTTAACGCTTTCCAACTCGCAAAATGAGAAATTATTCGTTGATCCACTAGAATTCGAATGTCAGTGTATTCCCAAAATGCCACTAAAACAACGCCTATTCGGTTATTAGAAAATCCGACCACACCGCTACGGTTGACATCGAATCGACGTCGTGTCGCCGGATCAGGATACATGAGGATCATGAGGATGCTCGCGGACCTGGACCAGCTGAGCGAGGAGCAGGAGCTGCAGCTGTACGCCAGGTGGGGCACCACGCCCGCCGAGACGCAGAGCGGCGCCCAGGCCCTCCGGGAGTGGCTCCAGAAGCAGCCGCACCTGCCCAAGCTGACAGGTGAGTTGGTATCCCTGCTCGCGCCTAGGGACCGTTCACAAATAACGTGACACTTCTCATGTGTCACCACCCCTCGCCCTCGGCGCGAGCAAACGTGGATGAGCCCCCTCCCTCCGCTCCCCTTTCCTTTCCTTACTCGTACTAACGCACTGTACTGGCTGTAGACTGTTCCAGACAATTAGGCAGTCTCTACACGCTCCAATTAACATATTCGTTCTGCAATGAATGCTCCAATTACGGGTCAATAGCGATTGACTGACTATCGTCGGCCCCAGTAATTTAATGCAAAATCGTCTCCCGACACACCTCCCCAAAGTTCCACCGTTACGTTGCGTTATACTGATTGCAGCTGACATGTCCTGAGCCTGGATTCCAAATGACGTATCTGCAGGTCAGCAGTTCGACGTGTCCAAATCCGAACCTCTTTTCGCACGAGTACCGAAAAGATGCGAGGTTTGGATTAAGACAGGTCGAGCTCAAACTGATGTATGGTATGTGCCTTTGAGAGAGGGGTTATGATCGTACGCTTCCAATAGGGATGTTTTCTGCTTTTTTTTTTTAGGAGACATCGGTTTTGACGATTCGTTGACTTGCTTTTACAGCCGTGCTGCAAAGAAAACCGACACGGGGCGATAATCGCGCTTTGAGTTACTGCTCCACGCGAGCGATGCCGAAACATAAAATGCGTAAAGTGCATAGGAGTAGGGCAGTGCCTAGTAGGGCCGAACAGGACAGTACAGGGCAGGGCAGGGCAAGGCTGCGTCGCGGAAGGCAGCAGAGTTATGTGGTTTATGGTCGCCCTACTTGTGAAGGTGGCAGAAGTTCACCGAGCTACACGGCGATGGAGTAACGTTTATTGTCCCGCTGTAAACTCAATGCGCGACTGCTGTACTACAGCCCTTCTAACTCCACTGCGCTCTGTTCTGTTTGGGATAGACAAGATGCCATGCCACTCGCTTCACGTCATTATTAGTGTTGTCCGCAGCGGTTGATTTGCATTTCCTCACACAGTCGGCTGCAGCGGTCCTACACTGCTAACTGCTCGCTTTCATTCTTTCAGCCTCGTTGGATCTAAATTCAAATGATTCGGCTCACAGATCGAAATGCCCCAGTGAGACATCGAATCGACCCACCATTTCTCACTGGGGTACACGAGACTGGGTGGTTGCGGAGAGTAAACACAAATACAAAAATTCAGATTCTGGGGCAACCCAACCCAATATAAACCAAGTACAAAAAATAAAATACAATTGGAGATCGTTTCGACGCGTATTTTAAAATGCGTTTCGTAGCCTCCCGCTGATCATTTTGGAATAGGCCTACCTCGCCTTAAAATGACGTTCAAAATTATTTGTTACCCTTTGTATCCGGTTTTGGTTGCCCCAGAATCTGGGTTTTGGTGTCTCTGTGACGGGGTGAAGGCAAGATGCTACTTTCATTTCTCCTGATAGTAGAGAAGATTGATGAGTGGGTCCTTCTTCTTGTTTTCCTTCTTGCTGTCATGGGCTGATATTACTCTCGTTCTTTACCATCATTGCCAAAAGAATGTCAAGCTCAGAAAGACTGTTCGCAATGCTGTGGGCTTGTCGGAGCTCGAATCTCAACTAGATGCTCATCACACTCAGGGAGGTAATTGTATTAGTGTAAGCAACGCCCGTGATGCAAGGGGTCTTATATCACTGTCATCATCACTTCCACGCCACGCCGCGCCACGCCACGCCACGCCGCCAAGGTGAATGTCGAAGCGTCGAAGTAGACGTAGCGCTGAGCGAGAACTCTGACCCCCCCCCCCCCCTCATCCCCCCCTTTTCTCCTTTCTCCTCTCCTCTCCTTGGGCTCATTAGATCTCTCAGAATAGTACATTTCGGTGGGGGTCACTGGGGGGGGGGGGGGGGGGGGGGGGGAATCAGTTGCAGCAGCCAGCCCTGAGGCGAGTGTAGTGACCTCACTTAACCTTCCCGATATTAAAGCTGACCAACCATGACTAGCAATGTTGGGGAGTAAGAGAAAACTACACTCTTAATGACTTGCAACGTTTTGGTTCAGACTTAGTGACGTTCATTTATAGATAACTAGAATTAGAAACTAATTCTAGTGAAACATACAAGGTTACATATGTATTTTTGTCATTTGATCTGTTTGGAGTCGCATGACTTCTGGACTTCTTTCTGTCGTCGATGATTGTATTCAAACATTCAAACTGGAGTCAGCTCTTTTCAACTTGGCAAACTTAAGCGAGCTTCCAATCATAATGGAATGTTTTCTAGCTGACGAGGACGAGTGGCTGTGCCGCTACCTCCTGGCCTGCAAGAACTCGCTGGAGCGGGCCAAGCACCGCCTGGAGTACTTCTTCACCGTCCAGGCGAGGTGGCCCGAGTACTTCACTGCGCCGTCCTTCGAGGAGGGCCTCGCCCTCGGCAAGTACATGTGAGTGGGCTGAGGCGAGCAAGTACATGAAAAAAAATAATACCTGAACCTTTGCCCAGAAACAGGGGTGCAGTAAAACCAGTTTTGGAATTTTTGGGGGACATTTTGAGAGCTATACCAAAATGATTAGGACACTCTAAAACGCATTTCTACAAAATCCTCCAAACGAGCCCCAAAAATTTTGAAACTGGTGTTACTTGTTACTTCACCCCCGTTTTTTGGGGGAAGGGCTCCCCAAAACAGGTATTATTTTTTGCAGTGTAAGACTTTGTGCGCGCCTCCTATGAAAATCACAGCGTGCTGGGGCTGGCACTCACTGGAAAAAAAAAAAGAGAACCTGTTTTGGGGAGCGGTTCCCGAGAAACACGGGAGAAGTGACACCAGTTTCGGAATTTCTGGTGGTCAATTTGAGGGCTGTATCAAAATGATCAGGACACCCAAGAATTCATTTCTACAGAGCTCTCCAATCGAGCCCACAAAATTTTGTAACTTGTGTTACTTCACCACTGGGCTCGCCAAATCTGATATTCTTTTTTTTTCGGTGCCGGGTCTGCGGGGCTTGAGCTGGGAGCCGTGAACTGTTACAGCAACTCGCTCCGGATGTTAGCTGATGGCTTTACTTCCGATTAATGCGACGCGCAATGAAATGAAATTGCGAATGGCGATGGCAGAGCGCTGATACAAAAAAAAGAGAGGCGAAAGGAGCATGGAGAAAGTTTGTTAGACATGGAGTAACGCATTTAAATTCATCGTTAAAAAAAGAAGAAAAAAAGGACGCAGATTGAGATTTGAACCAATGCCAAGACGCGTAGATTGTCTTAGTTCAGGTGACTCACCCGCGGTCTTGTTCGGACAGGTGGGGCAGCCCGCTGCCCAAGATGCTGCCCGACGGCACTCGCCTCACCTTCTACAAGTTCGCGCCCCCCCTGCGCGAGGACGCGTCGCAGATGAACTGGTTGATGTTCTACATGCTGTCGCTGGCCTACGCCGAGCTGCAGCTGTCGCTACCCGGCCAGCCGCTGGACATCGAGGCCATCTTCGACGTGGAGAACTACTCCATGGGCCTCAACGCGTCCTTCGTCGCCCACCTCACCGAGTTCAGGCGCTTCGTGGCGTGCCTGCAGGTTTGTCTGACCCTGAGCATACCTAGCAGGACGACCAGGACGACCCAACACCAGCCACCTTTGATATGTTAATATTATGGAGTTGCTGGAGGTCGGTATTAGACGCGACAAGAAACCTTTCATACTGTGGCCGTGAGCCGCGCTGCCCCTATGGACCACTATGTGGAGGTGCTGCCTCCAGCAATAACAACAATAACAACAGCCGTTTCTGGCTGCTCTGGGATAAAGACGTGGAGGGGGGAAAGAGAAGAGAACTGCGTACGTCACGAAGCGGTCGCTATGATCATGAGGCTACGGAGGAGGCTCGGCTCGGCTCCAGTTCGGTTGGGTCCGGCGGCTATGTTGACGAGAAATATGGAGATCCGAGAAGAAAATTGCGCAGAACGTTTCCTGAATTTGCGCTTCTTTCGCACCACGACTCCACTGTTGCCAGATGCTGATTAATGACTCGAATGGATGTGGAATGGCCCTCATGTAGCCCCTCTTACATTCCATTTGGGGTTTCAAAAATAAATGTAAATCCCGTAAATTAAAATAGCTCTTATTCACCAACATGGCCGTTTGTGAATAAGACCTTTATTCAACTGGGTCCAAAAAAAAATATCCAATTCGCGATTAGAAGCCCAGTCTGGTAACCCTGCCGCTAACAATGCACACAGCGCAGTCTGTCATTTCGCACATTAGTAGCCACACGGCCTGTCCGGGTCTGTCCGTAAACTATGTGAGGTACCTATGTGCCACTGGCCGGGCATTTGGTAACCCTCCCCTTTCGCCATAGTCGCGGAGGGTAAACTTACGTGGATGCGGTGGATGTGTGGAACCCTTTCCTTTCCCTTCACCCTTCCAAGCATCGTAATAGACGTCGCCCAACGCTGTGTTGCCAGGTTGCATTGCCGCTGCATGTGCGTCGCATCCACGTCCTCAACGCCCCCTCGCTGGCCGTCACCGCGCTCAACAAGCTGGTCCGCCCCTTCCTGCAGGACAAGATCAACAAGAGAGTAAGTTCCTGGAGGAAACACGTAGAAATGTCATCACGTCTTATCGGCTTCACCCACAACATGGCAATCATTGTTTCTCAACTGCAATAACAACGCCTTCAGCTTTTCATTGCGGGTAATGTTATGGCTGGCCACCAACACGGCACTCGTTCACGAAGGGTTGCCTGCTGTCCGAGCCAGCTGGGCGGGTTTGGCCGGGGTTGGGGGGGGGGGGGGGGGGGGGGGGGGGGGGGGGGGGGGGGGGGGGGGGGGGGGGGGGGGCGTACGTTGGGCTGCCTGCCATGTGCGGCGCAGCGCGCTGGATCCCTAGCTGTCCCGATTGACGTACCGAGCGCACCCGAGCGTCGTCTGCTAGGATGTGATCCAGAGCCTGAGCTTCAAGCGAGGGCGAGTACTTCCGGACACTGGACTTACCATCTCGTTCTTATTCACACTCTCTAACAAAAAAGGTTCCCTTCCTTACACTGGTGTGTCATACTGATATCTTCGTCTGTTTAGATGCACTGAATCTGACCCCCGCTGAAGGCGGAATTATTTTTTCGACTCCTTCCAGTTTAAATTTCTTAAACTACGTTTAGCTCTTGTGCTACATGCTTGCATCGTGACCATCCGCGAGCGTGTGTCGGCGCCATTTTCTCCACATGCACAGCTCGGGTAGTGATGGGTGCAATCCGTCAGCACTCGTCAGCTATGACGTCAGCAATGACCTCATTGCGCGGAGACAGAGGCATGAACTGCTGCAGTCGGACTGAGCTCTCCCTTGTAGGGTTAGGTCTTAGAGCTACCAACCAACCAGTAGGGTTAGGTGCCATAGTCCCTTCTACTTTTATAGTCAATATTACAGATTCTCAATTTACTTTGGATCTTTAGCTACAAATTCGCCTCTGATAGTCAACAAGCAAGCTTGTTTTGGCACATAATTGAATTTTACAATCAACTGTGGGCTATGATTACTCTAGTTTGGACCTTACTCAAAAGATTTCACTAGATATCATATTTTGTGTAAAGGAATACTAAATGAATCGGTAAACCGAAAATAATCCAAAAGTACTAATTTGCTACAAAATCAAAAGTTTTCAAAATTTCGTAAAGTTTTACAACCGATTCTGGGCCAAACTTGACCTTTTTTCTGTAGCTGTTTTTTATTTTAAAGCCTTTAAAACGTATTTGCGTGCGTACGGTCTGCCTTTTTGACCTCGGACCTACGACGAGTACGGGTAGGAGGCAACCGATAGGCAACCACAAGAGCGGTGCTGTGCATTATACAACTCCTTGCGCAAGGTGCAACTTACTCTGCTGTCGGCGGAACATAGAAAAACGCCTGCGCTCCTCAGAGGAGTATCATTACATGGCGAGTGAGGAGCAGACGGTCCGGCAAACGCCGGCGTCGAGACGCCTGTCGCCCGGCGCTGCACGACACGGCACGTCCAGCCCAGACCCAGACCCGCCGCGCCGCGCCGCGAGGAGAAACTGAGGCATGTGAGGGATCGTCCATAAATTACGTAAGACAAAATTGGCAGCTTTTAGATCCCCTCCCAGCCCCTCGTGAGACGAATAACCTAACCTCACCAAGCTTTTGGTATGGGACCGTAAGATGTGTGTACACCCCCTCCCTCCCCTAAGAGCCTTACGTAATTTATGGACAACCCCTGACATCATTGCTGGATCACACTCGAGGAGGAAAACATGTCACTGCGCATCATTGTAGCACGACACGCGAACTTGTGGTATGGAGGGGAGGAGATTGGTGTGTTGGCAGGCATGTAATTGTGGTGGGGGGGGGGGGGGCTGCGATGGAGCCCACTGACAACGCGTTGCTCCGGAATGTGGTTAGCACCCTAACAGTGGTCCTCCCCCTTTCCTTCACCTAATTAATTACGTGCCTCCGTGTCCGGTTTTCCGGGAAAACGGTGCGCTCTGGCCGAAATGAATCGTTATCCCCTTCACCGGACCGCTTCACTTATCTTCACCCGCATTCGATTCCTCTGCCCGCCAGGCGGTGTTCATGCCTTGTGTCCCAGTTGCAAGAGGTCGGGACTGCGGCGTAATAGATTCTACCATGTAGGAAATTGAAACAATACTTCTGAAATATTATTTTGATTGTGCGTTAGTTTGACTTGATCAACTTTGCTGAGTACAGTATGAAGCAGTTACTTTCGAATCAGTGCCGAACGCCCTTTTAATGACTTGATTGCTTCGTTTCATTCTAGATCGTCACACATGACTCTTTAGAGTCCCTCGCAAAGATGATCCCAGTCGAGTGCTTGCCGAAGGATCTGGGAGGGAGTCTCCCACATACGATGGAAGAGTACGCATGTGAGTACCTACTCAATACCCTCTCTAAGTTTGATATGATCCTTCAAGTCCCAAATCGGTGTAATTATTTTCGATTTCTTCGGTTTCAGTTAAATGGGCTGACATGGCTAACGCTTCAAGGAAGTGGTTCAACGACCGGCGCTGGATGAAGGCAGATCTCAGCAGCAAACCAGACTGCAAGAGCAACTGTGAATTTGGGCTCGATGGTTCCTTTCGCAAGCTGGCTGTAGATTAATGTCTGCCGGCCTCCTAATCCACTTGCCTATCAGACACTTGCAAAGACAATCAACCATCTCCGGTAAAAGAATAGCCGTATTGTCTGCACAGTGAAAGCGATCCCTTGAAATTCAAGGATAGGTGGATTTCAAGGATGCGGCTATGGTTAAGGACCCATAAGGACCCTTGAAGTCATTCACCTGACCTTGAATTTCAAGTGATCGTTTTTACCGAGTGGAGTAGAAATGTAACGGGTATTGAAATACGTTCGTCAGGCCTATTCCTACATCTGGCAGAGCAAGTTCTGACAGCTTCGGCATTTTCCATTGAATCTTGCTGATCTCGCGTGGGTTTGGTTGGCAGTTCGAGGTATGCCAAACCAAAGATAATGAAACCAAAGGGCTGAAAAATGTCAGATAAGTACGGGCTCTACAGTTATATAGTTATCGGTACCTGAGTATGTTGTCAACTTTAATCAAAGCACCACCACCTCCCCCCCAAAAATAAAACCTTCAATACGCCACATTCGAGTAACTATGAACGCTGAACAAACGATGGTGTCATTGTGAACTAAAGATGGGCACATAGATTTGACAGTGATAGAGGTAATGCAGAAATGTCACGACTTATCGTGCATCTTCCTCATATTATGCCTCGCTGTTATCCATGTTTGATACGTGAAGTTGACGTTTTATTCTTTTTAATAAATCTTGTATTTTTTGTTGTTATGCATTTTTTATCACAGTCCGATCCTTTCGACACGATATAAAGTTTCGTCCTTTTGGACGAAGGACGAAGGGATGTATAAACGTAGCAGCACTCTGTACTGTAACAGCGTGTCTGTCCTTGGGGGTCGTCAATAAGTGCGAGAACAGCAAGAAATGCACTGTAATACATTAGATTTAAATTAAACTAGGGGGCGCGCGACTTTATTCACAAATTTGGTTTGACTTAATGAACAAGAAATGCAATTCAAGTAGGACAGGTGTATTTTTGCTAAAAATAAAAAAGCTTGCCATAGCTTTTCATGCCAATATTGACAGTTGGCCTGCCATGCAAACGGTATGACAGGTTTTCACTAAAGATGTGTTCCTCTGAATGGCGTGACGTCATTTGTGAACGGCCTCCTGAGCCTGAACATACGCCAGCGTCGAAGCCCCGCCGGCCGCCTTTGAGAGAGACATCGTATCTGATTCGCTGCGGAGGAAACCACATGGAGCAGATTCGTCTCGTCTGCTCTATGATCCAATGGCGTGTTAACTGCATTGCGATACTCCGTCCCCACCGAGCCGAGCCGAGCCGAGCCGAGCCGAGCCGAGCCGAGCAGTGCCGTGGAGAACAGGCGTACCGGAGGGCCAATTAGAACGGCGGGGAGGGAGTTGGTGGCCGGGCCGGCAGCACCGGACGCCTGACCTATACCACGCGGAGCAGTGGCGCCACCCTACCCTAGAGCAGCGGCCCCACAGAGCTCTGGGCGGAGACCTGCTTTATTGGCAGACCAGTCTTCCTTCTCTAACCTTCATTCGACTATTTTGGTAATGGCTGTCTGAAATCTACTTGTACTAAAATTGTCTGTTACGGACCTAACCTGACACTCTGTACGACAGGTCCAGCCGGAAGTGACATCATCGTCCTCATCTCCTCTCATCTGCAGCTGATTGGAGAGCTAGGTGCCATGACGTCACAATTCGTACGTCGGATGATTTCCGCACCGATGGTTCGTCGCGGATCCAATGCGGCAATAGGTAAGGAAAATCCTAATATTTTACAGACCAAAAATGTTTCGTGGGTATTTTGTCGTAGTATGCTGCAACCGATTTGCAGTCCACGCCTCTGATAGAAAACAAGGACGGATCCAGAAACACGTTTCAGGGGCATACCAAGTAGGACATACTGTCTAATCGCAGGCGTTTTCCTCACTTTCCGAACGGAACGCCAGTCCTTGGGAGGAAGGAGAGTGGAACGCCCCGCTTCCTGGACCCGCGCCTGGCACGATACTCTTCTTCCCCGCCAGAAACCCAAATGGCAATGGCGTGATAATCTTCACTACAAGCCGCGGGCGAAGTTATTGTGTTAAATTTAACTGTAAATAAAATAGCCGTCATCTGGTCGGATTGGTTATCAACGAGCACCGGACGCCTGTGAAGTGGCAGATAGGCAGTCCCGCGACACATGCGTGTTCGGCGGGCCTAGCTCAGGCGCTTCGTCTCCGTGTGGCCAGCGAACAGTCTAATGCATTCTTATCTTCTGCGTTAATACTCGATAGTAGACTCTCACCGCTCTTTGCAAAAGGGAGGAGTAAACTAGGGCCGGACGGTTTCTCATACGATCTGCACATTCTGATTACCTCGTTCCCAGGACGGATTCCTTCTCTTCCTCGTTAGTACTTATTAATAGACTGCCCCCTGTCAGGCAATGTGTCGTCACATTGCCGTCACGTTGCCTATCCAGAGAGTCTACTGTCGAGTATTATTAACGAAGAAGGGAAGGAATATGTCCTGGGAACGAGGTAATCAGAATGTGCAGATCTTATGACAAACTGTCCGGCCCCAGTTTACTCCTCCCTTTTGCAATGAGCGGTGTGACGTCACATTGCATACGCAGAATGTCTACTATCGAGTACTAACGAGGAAGGGAAGGAATCCGAACGGGGTTCGCGATATCTGTAATGTGCATCGTATGAGAAATTCTCCGGCCCCAGCATACTCCTCTCTTTTGTTATCAGCGATGTGACGTCACATTGCCTATCAAGAGGCAGTCTACTATCGAGTACTAAAGCAGATGAAAAGGAATCCGTTTTGGGAACGAGCTAGTCAGAATGTACAGATCGTATGAGAAACTGCACGGCCCCAGTTTACTTCTCCCTTTTGTAATGAGCTATGTGGCGTCACATTGCCTATCCAGGGAGTCTGCTATCGAGTACTGCCGCAGAAGAAAAGGATACTGCCCTGGCTGCGTTTCCGAACCATCTCCATCCGCTGGATACATTTGATGCACAGTGGGCGTGCTGCTCTCGACTCGGCGCTCGAGCGCCGCTGATGAGTCATGGACTATCCTATTCCCGGTGGGGGAAAGTGAACAGGTGGGGAGGATCGCTCTGGGAAGCGGTGGAAAAATGACAGGCGACGGGCTGGGTAAGTTGCGTCGTGAGAAAAACAAAGAGAGTTTTGTAAACCTTCCGCTCTGACCTGTGGCGCGGCGGGCGCCGGGCGCAGGGGAACGGAAGCGAGGACGATTAAGCAATCTTAAGTCTATCCTTATGACATATTGTGATTTTGTTCTGACACCTTTTCCACATTTGATGCCAGTTTCGTGACGGACGTAAACGAATGTGCTTTCTTCGGGAACTGCCCAACGAAAGCGAATTAAAGCGAACAAAATTAGGTAGAATATCTCTTGACGTCAGTCGTCGAGCCTACTTGATTTGATATCACGATGAAAAGAGCCAGGCATCCAGCGCGCACCGCAACTGTGCACAACACCTGATGATTATTTGCAGCCCAGATGTGGAACAGCAATAGTGCCGTGATGGGAGCACATGCGGTCATAGCTTGCGGGGGGCGTCTGAGGCACTAGGCCGGGGGGGGGGGGGGGGGCAG
>CABIKL010001535.1:0-15080 GCA_902196195.1 Aptinothrips rufus
GGGGGGGGGGGACCGAAGAAGACAAAGTTACATGCTTACTTCCTTACTAACAAATCGTTCATACACTACAATCAAATTCCAACCGTCATAAAGTATTAACAAAATCGTTTGTATTACGAAGAAAGTTATTAGTAATGCTAACAATTTCGTTCATAATACGAACGAATTTTCTTTGTCCTTTATGAAGGTTGGGATTTGTTTGTAGTGTATGAACAAATCGCCGAGTTCGTTAGTACGGCAATAAGGCTGCCCGCTAAGTTTTCCATGGCTCCCTCCCTCGGGTGTCTCGGGCCACTCACCTGCCCCGGCGAGTTGATGCTCGGCACCGTGAGCAGCGGCGCGTCCCTGAGCAGCACGGTGCCGGCGGGGACGTCCCTGCTGAACACCAGCACCCTGCCCAGCAGCGGGTCGACGCGCAGCTCCAGCGCCCCGCAGCCCGCCTTGTGTCGGGGCCAGTCCTGCGTCTGGTGCTGCTTGCCGCAGTAGTAGTCCAGGCGGCACCGCGAGCAGGGCAGGCCGCTCTCCCCGCAGACCACACAGGGGCCGCGGGCAGCGTCTGAGACACACAGAGGAAACATGTCACTCTCTGCCTACTATAGACAAAAACGTCTTTTTTTATTGTCACTTTACGAAAAACAATTAGCGATGAAGCTTTTATTTGGTCCGCTTGAACAGGTGCTTGTCAGACTGATGATACACGGAAAAAAGAGGAGTAGGTGATAGGGCTACTTTTTCGTATCTGTGACCTGAGTAGCTATGGTAGACAACACCCCCGTTGCCACAGCGATTACCGTAGACAAGGCAAAACATTCTGATAGTCCTCGCGGCTACCACAGATAGCTGGCTAGAGTGGCTCCAGTCGCTACTTCAGTCGCTGCCCGACGCCCCCGAGTAGCACACCGAGCACATCGCCGAGCGCCGACAGCCACCCGAAGTTTCTCTGCTCGGGCCGGCTCGGGCCAGCGTGTTCCGAACCCCGGCCTCGACCAACATCCGCGCTCAGACCCTTCTCTCTTTCGACGCTGCTAGCCAACGTGGTGCAACGTTTGTTAGAAAATACTACTGTCCCTGGAACTGCTATTTTTACCGGTTTTATTTTTATTCGACATGGGGGATGACTTCGTCAGAAATCTATTGAAAGATTGGGGATTTGAGTCCCTTTTAATCACTTTTGAGGGTAAGTAGCGAAACACGTTGAGGTCCGTTTGTTAGGTTATAAAATTATGTGAAATTATTTTTTTGCGTTACGGATCTCACGTGTTTCACTCAGGCTTGTTGTTTTGGAGACAAAATAACAATTAGTACGTTAAAATGTGTAACGGTGTGTTTGTATTCTCAGCCTGAAACCAATACTACAGTGGTGATCAGAGTATCACATGGGGACCAGCTGGAATTGTTGCCAAACATCGAGAAACGATAGGCTTCACACCACATTCCAGCAGGAAAAGTTTGTCCTCCACTGGTACATTCTCAACCGCAAGCACTCGGTTCAAGACCTGGTTTGTGTAAGTGAGCAATGCACATAGCAATAGCATGCTGAAGTCTGAAAGATGGTGAAGTCAAAAACAGCATGTTCTATTCACCTTTCTGTTAAAGAAGAAAGAGTGCAGTAAACTACACAATTAAAATTTGAATTCAGTTGAAATACTAAGTCTCTGTGGCATGGTTATAAACGAAGTGGCTGTTTCACCATCACTCAATTTTATTGCATTTTGTGTTTATATACTTGTGACGATTTCTTAAATTCACATCACCGCTCCCAAAAAAATCTGACTTAAAATGGTATTTTCCAGAAAACCAAATTGATGAAGAAGCTTTTCTGATTTTTGAAGAGGACGACTTTGAAAAGTTAATACCCCAGAGGGGGGTATTTATGAAATTCCGCAAGAGGCATAGGGAGTTTGTACAGCAAGACAAACCCAAGGTAATTTTCCCAAGCGTTTGCCAACTGTAAGTAACTAGCAAGCAAAAATGATTAGGTGTTTCGTTTTCTGTGAGTCTGAGGTATTCCATAACATTTAAAATAATTTCCAGTGCTGGTATTTGTTATGTTCGTGAAACCTTTCAAAATTTACATGTGATTGCATATACTTGAATAGAGTGTACCCAGCACACATTTTTCAGGAATCGTCATGCTGTGACCCGATTTAACTTTGACTGCGTAAAAGTATCTCTTAAAGAAATGTATTGTTTCTGTGTCCGGCCAATGTTATGAACTTAACGTAAATGTTAAAGAGTAAAGAAGATCATTTTGGATATTTTGTTTATCACAATCTTAATTTATCATAGCATCTTTTCCGCAGTCAATGTTAATCATGGTAACACCATGGTGTTTTTAGACTGATTCATCCTAATTTGACTATGCATATATTTTTGGAAAGAAGGCATGACATTAAGTTTTAAAGAAACAGTTTCCACTTCATTATTTTTATGTCAATCTTTCAAAAGATATTAAGTGCCAAGGTAATGATTGAAAGATTTCATGCATCTGTTGATGCACAGGAGGCTGTATCAAGGGCACAAGCTCCAAGGAACTGAAATTAACTTTAGTAATTTAAAGAAACTATTTGTGTACTTCTCAAAAAAAGTTTAACTGTTGAATACTGTACATAAGAAGTTAAGCAATAATTTTTTTACTTTTTATTTTATAGTTGAGAACCCAAGCGGCTTGCTTATTCTCTTCTCATGCAGTATGTTTTAAAAATTTGTGGTTCATTTTTCGCAAATGTGATCTGAAGTAATGTTAACCTCTACTTATTTATTTTTTCTTATTAGATCTTCATTGAAGCAGATGTGGAAAATCTGAGTTTACAAACCACTCAGGGCGCGCTGAATGAGCAGAGCATTGCTCTTATAGAAATAGCAGATGACTCTGTCAACACTGAGGCTCCAAATGTCTCCAGTAACACTGAAGCTGCAAATACCCCCAACAGCGCAGAAGCCTCATCTTCAAAGAGGCATTTAGATGTTCAGTCTGATTCGAACGCCAAGCGAACAAGATCTGAAGTAAACGTAAGTTCATGAAGTATGAAAATACTTACAATACATTTTGTTTTAGAGCTCAACCTTCATCTTAGCTCTTTGCAATTGTTTTCAGTCAGTTGCTTCATATTTGAAGACAGCAGCAGGAAAGCTGCTCCTCAACCAATATAAAGCGGGCAAATTTGATGATGCAGCCAGGAATGATCTGGCATCGATCATTGTTAGTGGAGAATTTGGGGGAAGCACGGAGACAGTGTGAGTTCAAATTAATTTAAATATATGATGTTGACAATTATTTTTTCTCAAATTCATTTTCGCTGAAAATTTTTCATAATTATTGCAGCATCACACCAAAGCGGTTCCTGCAATTAGCGAATGAAGTGGAGGCATTGTTCCCTGGGGAATCTTCTGTAAGTATGTGAGGGTTAGGAATAATAAAGCTTTGTATTAATATTAAAACAATAACTTTGAACAATGTTATTTAAGGATAACATTCTTATGATTTTCTGGTTTTGCTTTAATTGCCTGTAATTTTGCCTTTGTCCAACAGGAAACATATTACATACCAAGGGTGAAGAAATCAGCTGTTTCAGATGCGGTGAACCCCAGAGGCAAACTCTACAACAAATATACGAGATTTGTTGGCAAACTCAGAGAAGTAAACCTAAGATCATCTGGTAACACAGATGATAATGATAACCCTGATGATGTTGAGACATATGCATTGAATGGTTAGTTTTTCTGTTTGCTCTTTCAACCTGCACCTCCATTATGTTACTGAATCAATTTCTGTTTTTTCAGTTGATGAAGGCGTGAACAAGGATCTAGAGTTCCTAAAGAACTCTATTGGGAGTGAGGAGGAGGTTAAGCCGCGGTGGGAGCGTACTGCTAAGGCCAGATTACAGGCCCTGACTGTAGACAAAGAACACAAGGCACTAAAAAAAAATGCTGTGGACAAAGTGACAGGATACCTCAGCTGTTATAGAGCCCTCAAGAGTGACTTTGGACCCACTTTGGTAGGGTATTGAACTGAGTGGAGTGGGGTACAAAATGCTGTAATGCATTCTACATGTTTTACTGAATTTTGTTTCAGATTGAAATTGATTTCCAGTATCTGTATGGCTCTGAGTCTGTAAATATTTTTGACAATTTCACTGAGATTTCAAAAAAGCTCAAAGCTTTGGCTCTCAATCAAAAAGTGAACATTGATTTGGACCCCAAAGACACCCCTTGTGGTAAGTTTTTATTGCCCATTATTTTGAAAATTTCAGTTTATATCAAAGCGTCTTTTCAATGTTGTTTTCTCCATTTTCAGATGAATTTGTCAAAACTCTTTGGTTGATTCCAAAACTTTTCAAGCCCCGTGATGTGGGCGGGAAAGGGAAGGGAAAGTGGAAACCAAATTTATTGGAGGTTCAACAAGGATTTCTTTTACATTTGAAGGTATGTTCAATTAATGATTGTCAGAAACATTTTCGTATGTTTCATTTTACTAATCTCTCTCTCTCTCTCTCTCTCTTATCTAACAGGATCATAAGGAACTAGATGAAGATCTAGCTGTCTTTGTGGATACTAAATTGAGACCAATCAAGAAAAGCCTGCAGCCATTTCCTGTGATACTTGGGAAGGACTTAGTGTCGTTTAGGAGTTTTGTACATCTAGATGGACTGACGTATGAGGTTGAGAGTGCATTGAAAGCAGTTGATGTGTGTTTTAAGTCATATCATGCCCTCCATGCCTCATATCCATGCATGAGCCAGGCACCTTGGCAATTTTTACAGCAAGCCATTTACGGCTTTAAAACCAAGTGGGACGCTGGAATCCCTGCAGTGTCAGCTTTGGTAAAAGATTACAGTAATTTAGTTATTATTAATTGAATCTAAATTTGTTATGAGAAGCATTCTGCAATATTTTATTTTGATAAGTCATTTTCTAGTCTTAAAATTATTCAAACAGGCCTAAAAAAACTAAAAAAAAAACACACATCAACTGCTCCTAAAGAAGTGTTCATTCGGTTGTTTTTAAATCTCAAAATGCCTCTCTGTTTTAAGTGTAAAATTCATGTGTCCAGCATTAACGTCCTTCCTGTTCATTTCAAAGTAAAACATCCAAATGAAATATTTGATATTTATCAGTGTGCGGAGCATGGTTGTTTTGGTAACTTTAGAAGCTGGGCACAATACAGGAGGCATTTCAATAGCTTTCACAATATTGCTCCTCAATCTCTTAATTCAACTAATCTCAGCTCACCAGTTGATAATCTAGTTATTTCTGATGAAAGAGAATCTGATCCTATGAACATTGATGACTTTAATGATAACAGAGATGGGCTCTCAACCTCACCTGAAAATTTTCGGGAAGATCTTCACAGATTTATGCTTGAACATGTTGGGAAATTGTACGCAGACCCTAGTTTGCCAAGGTCACATGTTCAAGTCATGGTTGATGAAACACAAATGTTGCTGACTAATATATCATCTGTAATTGTACCAACTGTGCTGTCAGCCTTGAAACAGACAAATGTTGATGAGGAAGTCCATAACAAAGTCAAAGATGTGTTAGATGTTATAAGTAGTTGTTTTGATGACTTTTCGACAGAATACCGTCGCTTGAAATTATTAACAAATACTGGCTGTCTTCTTCACCCTCTGCCTTATGTAATAGGTCACGGAATGAAAGAGTGTAAGAGAAATCATGAAATTGTAAGGCAAATAGTTCCAATGACTGGTCAATTTGTTCCACTAAGAAAACTTTTCTTTAAATTTTTCTCGCTTCCTGGAGTTTTTGAGACCTGTAGGAATTACATGGCGAATCTAGAGCAAAATACTGATGTTTTATCAAATTTTGTACAAGGCAAATTATGGAAGGAGAAAAAGGAAAAGTATTTTAAAGATAAGATCGTTTTTCCTTTGTTTGTTTATTTCGATGATTTAGAGGTGAATAATCCTCTGGGTAGTCACAAGGGCCTGTCTAAGCTTGGAGCTACATATGTGACAATTCCTTGTATCCCACCAGAGTTTCGTTCAACTTTAGAAAATATTTTTTTGGTGTTACTTTTTCATTCATCCGATCGAAGCAAGTATGGTAATGTAGCAATTTTTAATGTGCTTGTCCAGGAAATTAACTACCTTCAAAAGACTGGTATTACACTAAACATATCTGGCCAACCTGTTCAAGTTTACTTTGCTTTAGGGCTAGTTTTAGGAGACAATCTAGGTTTGAACGGTATGTTAGGATTTGTTGAAAGCTTCAGAGCTCATTATTTCTGTCGGTTTTGTAAAACGCATAGAGATGTTACACATACTGACTGTGTTGAGAGACCAGACAATCTGAGAAAAGTTGAAGATTACGTTGATGATGTATGGGCTGCTGTAGAGGACAGCGGGGTCAAAGAGGACTCAATATGGAATAATGTAGACTACTTTCATGTCTATGAGAACTATTGCTCTGATCCCTTACTACATGAGTTGGCTGAGGGTGCTGGTAAGAGAGCTATGCGAAGAATTGTTCATTATTATATCCATGTGTCAAAAACTTTTAGTTTAGAGCGTTTGAATCAGAGGTTGAGAACTTTCAATTTTAATATGTGTGGTCTCTCTAACAAGCCCCCTTTAATATCAGAAACTGAGGCTAATGAGAAGAAAATTCACATGTCTGGGAATGAAATGATAACTTTTATTTTAATATTTGGATTTTTAGTTGGTGATCTTGTGCCTGTTGATGACAAAGTTTGGAATTTTTACTTAGTACTACGGCAGATTCTTGATATAGTCAGTGCCAAATCTGTTCAACCACAATGTGTTAATCTTTTAAAGTATTTAGTGTCTGTTTACCATGAAATGTACATTAAGCTATTCGATGAAAATCTCAAGGCAAAAGAACACATTATGGTACATTGGCCTCGAATAATGGCTATGTCTGGTCCTCTTAGTCAAATAAGCACTATGAGAATGGAAGCTAAAAATAGGCTTTTTAAAATTCGGGCAAACGCGACATCATCAAGGACAGATATTGTTTATACAACAGCTTTTAAGGAACAACTTCAGTTCTGCTATAGACTTGCTACCCAACGTGGCCTTGTTCCTAAATTTGAGACTGGCCCAGCCACTTACATTGAAAATATGGACGATGAATGTTATTCTTTTATCAAAGAATTTTGTGACGAGATGACATTAGAAACTTTAAAAACATGTGTTGATGTTCCTTGGGTTAATGTCAAAGGAACAGTCTACAAAGTTGGTATGCACCTGGCTTTAAATCAAGACGAAAGTGACTTGCCAGTATTTGGAAAAGTTCATAACATATTTTCGTCTGAAAAGCGAGACGTGTACTTCATTTGTGAGCTCCTCTTAACAGTCATGTTTGATGAACATTTCCATGCTTATCAAGTAAGGGAAACGTCTGCATTCTCATGTGTTAGACATGACGATATTCTAGCATATTTACCAGCACTTCAGGGTCAAAATGCAAATGGAAATCTTTATATTTGTACAAGATAGTTGTTTTATGTAGAATATATGTGATTAATTATGTAAATTTTAGTTGTATTTAATTTTGCTGATATGTGCTGTATATCTGATAAATGCTGTAAAATAAATGTACATTCGCCTTAATTAGCATATGGTTTTATCAATTCAAACCTACCCCAGAAATTGCGTCACAAAAAAATGCGTCAGATACGAAAACGTAGTAGCAGTAGACTCCAGGGAAATAACTCTGCTAGCCACATACGTAGTGCGAGAGACTACGAAAACGTACGGACCATAGCAAACATGGTAGCTGACGTGAGCACGAAAAACTAGTACCAGAGACACCGCAGAAAGAACAGTGCTAGTCACCTACGTAGAGGGAGAGACTACGAAAACGTATGCAATCAAGCAAACAGAGTAGCTGAGGTGAGTTCTGCGTTTGGTGCCGCCACCACGACAAAGTAGCAGCCAGACCTACTCCCCGTAGCCCGTGCAGTGACAGGGCCCCCACCTACGAATAATAGGCGCCAGAGCTACTTTCGTGGTCAGTCGAAAATTGGCTACGGAAAGTAGCTCTGGCAGCTATATTTTAGCTCAGATGACTACTATTTTTTTTCCGTGTATTTTCGTAAAGTGACAAGAAAAAGATACCGGCCAGAAATGCGCTCATGGCCACGCTGGTGACTGGATTTCTTTTTAAAATGATGGAAACTTTCATCACTATTCTTGAAAGACAAACTTAGCTAATTTTTGATCCGGCAGTTTCATCATTTAACGAATTTTCTTTCCAGTGTTGCAAAGAACAAAAGTTCGTAAAAAAAAAATACAAATGGAAACGTTAGTCGTTTGGCCATCATCATACTATCTGCCAAGATTCAATGACATATCCTTTGCGACACATCGCTGTAGTCTACCCGGATGAAAACAAAAGTTTAGATCGATAGAACACACGAACATGTTCCTGTGATAGAACGGACGAAATAAGGTAATTTTTCCGTCTGGGAAATTAGAGAAAAACAAGGAGAGAAATCCGTATATTTTGTGCTGTTTTGCTGTACGCTTGGCAGCACGGACTCCATACCATACTCCAACTTTTGCTGGAAAATTATTGACAAATATAAACAAAATGCCCGAATTTTGCATCAAAATCCGAGAAAACAATTGAAAACAATTTCGCATGCAGCCTTAAACATTCCCGGGTAATCCATAGAAACATTGCACACTTTTTCGTGAGACATGCTTCGTACACATGATTTGAAGGGGAGCTGTGTGCCGTGCACATCTCGGTAAAATAAAAAAATTGCATTTGAAGCCTTACACGGACAAATCCGTACCTTAGTGTCCAAAGCTCGGTTTGTAACTCAAAGAATATTTGGTATATTTCAAAGATCGCCCATGAAAGAGCTCCTAATTCTTCAGACTTCAAGGGTATTAGTCGAAGGGGACCCTTGGAAAACGGCGCTTTCGGATTCTTCAAGCCTTGTAGTTAGGACGGCATTCAGTGGAGTTACAGGTCGGGCCTTCAAAACCAAGGCATCGCTTTTACCGTGTAATTCAAAATCTAGACAATAAGGTACTCACTGAAACAGAGTGACCTTTTGGCTGCCATGTCTTCACGCAGTGACGCACCGAGCGATCGGGTTGTCCCTTCAGGCAGGACCTCGCGACCTGGAACACAATGGAGAATGAGATGACCAGGCCTACATCCAATCACCGGCAGCCCCCCCCTCGTTCACTCACTGAAAAAAAAAAAAAAGACCGCCTAAAAACACATTTTTTGTCCTCTCCCGTCCGTGGACCGTTCTGAAGAGGAAATTATCTGCTCCCTTCCACGGCACAAGTAGCGGTGGGGGACCGGGAGGGGAGAGTACACTCTTATGTTCTTACGAACTAATTTGTTCGTTCATATTATGAACAGATTTGGTCATACTACGAACAAAATCCAACCGTCATAGCTACGAACAAATCATAACCAAATTTGCTCATATTATGGTCAATTTCGTTCATAATACGAACAGATTTCTTCGTACGTTATGACAGTTGGGGGGTTGATAGTAAGAAATTAAGAGTGTAGGCAACGAGGCAACGGTCACACCAAATTAAGCAACTAAATCCAGCAACTAATGCACTACCAGAACAACCATACCAAAATTTTCAACCGTATCGAAAATTATAGCCAGTGATTTGCGGATTTGCCTGATCTGACTTTACTTTGAAAGTACGGATTTTTGGGGTGCTGTACAGTACAAGCATATGCTCTCAAATGGGAGGTACGGTTCACCATATCCACCACTGCAAAAAATGTTACACTCTTTGGAAAAAAAATTACAATTCAGTAATGTAGGTCAGACGATTTCTGATACAATACGTATTGTACCAAGGATGAGGGGGGCGGGGCAGGTACAATATTTGCCTACAACGCGATTGGGAAAATAATTTACAATACTTAATTGCACTTATTGTTGTGATTTTTTCTAGCAGTGTCACCATTGCCGTTAAAAAAAATTGGTCGAACCCGCAAATTATTGACCAGGACGCACTGTAGTTTTCACCTTGGATTTACTGTATCTGCCAATGCCCTCAAAGTTTCACCTCCCCTCCCCCTTTAATTTGATTCTCCTCGGATCTGGAAAATCTCAAAAGGTGTGCTAAAAGCGGGCGGTGCCCTTCCCTTACCCTCAACCCTGGCGTGAGCCCTGTCACTAGGAGCCTGGATGTTCACGTGAGTGCGTGCGTTCGCCTCACCCTGCATCAAAATGCACGATGTTGGCGGCACTGTTTCCAGAGGCTGGTGACTTCTCATTGTTACTTTTGATTCGGAAACAACGGCGTACTTCAAAGAAGCCCGCAGCGGAAGTATGCAGAACAAAACAAGACGGCGAGAGGTCCGCTCTCAGACCACCACGAACATTTTCACAATGTCTGTTGTGAAATTTGTGCAACAATACAGTTGAAACAATTATGTTAATACGTTATTTCCATTTTGATCATGGTCATTGACAAATATGTTGATGGCCAAGGTCAATTTTGTCAATAAACTATTGTTGCATAAATTTGTTTACGCTTTGTGAACAAAATTTTTTATAAATGTGGAGCGGGGAACTGCAGCGGAACCACCTTGTTCCCAATCTCGCCGTATTATTTTCTTCTTTACTCTGCGCTTCGTTGAAGTACCCTAGGAACCAGCGCAAAAGACCGCACTAGTGCAATATTTTCATATCGTCTTTTTTTTTCTTCGAAAAAATCAGATGTTTCGTCCAATAAGCACTGTGCGTCGTCGCATGGAGGACCTCCCCCCCCCCCCCCCCCCTGACTGTGCAGAACCTGAGTCGTCACAACTTACCTGGCTAGCTGCCGAGGAATGAGGTTGGTCGCGAGCCGGAATAAAGCTGGCCACGAGCTTCGAGTGCGGAGTGTGGGCGCCCTGGAGCTGGAAGCTGGACTTCTTGGACTGATGTCGGGAGGCTGCGCCAGGAGGGCTGAGCACTGCTGAGCACCGGAGACAGCGAGAGAGGGAGAGAGGAGCGCTCTGGCCTGCCTGGCGTGGCGTCCAGCGAGAACTGTGATGTTGACGGACGAGCGAGGAGAGGACGAGTAGAGTCGACGGCACGAACACGTCACTCCACCACCACCAAGACGAGCCGAGGAAAGAAGCCGGCAACGTTGGAGTAAGCACATTCCGTCTCTCACTTCCCTTCGTGCTTTCTTCGTGTCTGTCTCTCTTCCTCTGTATTATTGCCCCCCCCCCTCCCCCTTCCCCTCGGCCTCCCCGCTGATCCTGCCGAGCAGCGCCAGCCGCGCGGAGCACGCGGGGAAGGGGGAGGGGGGGGGGGGCACTGCACCCGGCGAACCCCAACCTCGAGTCGGCTGAGGGGCCGTCCATTAATTACCTTACGCACCTAAGGGGAGCGGTCTGGAGCGGGAGAACTTTGCGTCACATGAATGTCCAAGCCAATAGGGTACTTCAAAGAAGCCCAGAGCGGAAGTGTGAAGAAGAAAACGACGCGGCGAGAGGGGGACCGGGGAACCGCAGCGGAACCGCCCGCTCCCCCTCTCGCCACGTCGATTTCTTCTTCAAACTTCCGTTCGGGGCTTGTTTGAAGTACCCTACTCCACTCAACACTTCCGGACATGGCTTTTCTTTTGACGTCTCACTCAAAACTCAAACCAAAAATGCGTTCAGTTTAATAGGGTGTTCCAAAGATGCCTGTCGCGGAACTGCGAGGAACAGGCCGAAGTTCACTAGCACGGGCGAGCGGTGAGGAGGTTAAGAGGAGGTGGATCGAGGTGGATACACAACCGCCTCACCCATCGCCCTTGTTTATATACTTCGCCTTGTTCTTCTCAGTTCCGCTTCAGGCATCTTTGGAATACCCTATTTGTAGCGTCACGTTGCGGGCTGGCAGAGGAGGGTGTTTAGACTACTGTAACGCTGCGTTACATGGGGGAGGGGTCGAAAATTGGCCAAAGAGCGTAACATAATTAATGGACGGCCCCCAAGGACGAGATACAGTATTTCGACCATCGGCTCTCTAGTAGGAGAGGGGGCGGGAGCGCGTGGCTAGCACCCTTTACCACCAAACCAAGCGCTAGATATTTTCAGTCTTTAAAAATGGCATTTTTATGGCATGTCTTTTAAACTTCCAGGTAACTTCCCATAAGCTGGAATTGCTGGCAACCCTACACTTCAAGAGCCTTGCTGAATCAATTGAACCACCTTTTGCAATCGTTTCCTAGCATCAAGTTTGATTTTTAAAATTCATACTAAAGGAGATATTGAACACTTTGTGCAATAGTAGCAAATAGTTGTAAATAATAGAAAACATAGTTTATCGAAACACATTCTCACGTCTCTTCAATGAATAGCTGCCTGTACTAAATTTGTTCTGTTACCGTAAAAAAGAACTTAACATTCTAGTTGAGTTCGAACTCCTCAAAATAGTTGGGCCGAATGCCACTATATAATTTACCGCAAAGCTCAAAATCAAATGTAGTATTCATATCATCTCATGAACTCTTAATAGTCAGTATATATGAGTGTTGTGAAACGGTGGCTGCAAAAAGCTGTAAGTACTCCAAACGTTTCTTTTCCAATCGAATCAACGATTCAAACTAGGTGCAGATTTGGTTGATCTGAGTAGCTCGAAAACTGAATCTTACAGTAATATTTTCAGATATGGCATATAAGTAGAGACAACTGTATAGAATCACCGCAGTAGTTACAGAATCACATGTAATGAGGGTAGAAAAGAATATTGAAAAGCTCTTATTTGTGCCTACTTTCCATTATTTTTAAAATGGGTCGCTATAATTCATATTTCAATACTGGCCTATCAACACTCTTTTATGCTGACTTCAACACAATGTAAGCGATTCAGATCAGAGGGTCCATTTTGGAATCAAGAGACAGTGGCTGATTTTAGATCAAACCTTCGCAAGTTTCAATCCAGTTAAGAAACCTATTTCACACCCAATTATTATCGTTCAAAATTTTTTCATGTTGCGTATTCAGTAACTTTTGGGAACAACGATTATGGAGAAAAGGCTGGGATCCTAGATCATATCTGAATACACTAGCTAATTCCACCAGAACCTCACAAAATGCTGAATATACACTGTTTCTGCATTTTTAATTGTGTTTGTGCTTGTTTCCAAAGAATTGCTCAGTCCCTACATTGACGAAAAGTGCTATTCTCAAAAGAAGGTGCAATAAAACAATATGCATAGTGAAAACAAAGATTGATGCACACTTTATTACCACTATTAGTTACAGTGAATACTCAGCTTGAATTAAAATACTTAGCTGCAACATGTTGTGAGCTTCTCAGTAAAAATACTAAAATGTTTCTGATTCATATAAAAATAAAGTAATACAGACAAAAGAAAGAATTCTCTTATGTACTAGTATCTAGTACTGGTACATAAATCAGATTAATTGCATATTTCACTCTAGAATAACAAGAGCAATATACCAGAGGGCTTCTTATAAAATAATGAATAAAACAGGCTTGTTACGGACAGTACCGTAAAGTACTGTGACAAAAGCTAAAAAAGCTACAATAAAGCAGGCCATTGTAATCAATATTCTTATCTTGACCTCCTCCGCTCTTAATTTTGATCTTCAGCCAGTAGTTTTTCGCCAGCGACACCATCAGAACCAACTTGTTCCTCGCCAGCTACCTTGTCATCACCAGCATCGGCTGCCGGTTTGTCGTCTTCATCTTCATCTCGCTCCAGCATCTCGACGCAGGCCGGGTCCAGCAGCACCTCGAAGTAGAGCGTGGGGGCGTGGCGTCCTGGCAGCACGAAGACTCCTGCTGAACGGACACGGGACGGGCTGCGCTCCTCGCCAGGCACCACCTAGGAGCAAAGACAGCAACAACAACAAATTACAACGGAACAGAAGAGATTACAAGCAAGACGATGAAAAGAAGGAGAAATAAAAGAAAAAATAAGTAAAAGAAAAAGAAGAAACTTTTTGTGAAAATAGGAAAATACAAACAGAAAGAAAAAAACACAAGATAAATAACAAAGACAAACATAAAATTGGATGTAAATAAGAAAATATAATACAATATGAAACAAATAATAAAAAAAACTCTAGAAAACTAAAAAAATTAAACAAAAAAGGACAACAATTTATTTGTCCAATAAGCGAACAAACCTCGGCGACCACCAGGGCCTCGCGCTTGTCCGCCTTCTCCACCTCCACGCGGAGCCCGGACAGCGTCGTCTGAAGCGGCTTCAACTCCTCGGCGGCGGCCTCGGCTGCGAGCTTGACGGCGTCCTCGGGGGCACAGCCGCCGCCCCTCAGCCGGAGGATCAGGTGCAGCGTGGACTCCTCCTGGACAGGGCAGCGAGAGGAAGTAACAGCGGTCAGTGGCGGCGAGTCACTCGAATCACTAAGATACTAGGGTCGGTGTTGGGTAACAAATGCACAGGGCAGAGACTGAACACCCTCTGGAGCCGGTGTCTGAACCAACTTGCATGTGACCACTCATACGAGATCACGACAAGCACCTGAGACGAAATACATCGTCAAGTAGAGGTCAGGGGTTCAAATACCGGCTCCAGAGGGGCGTTCAGTTACTAAACTACCCCGTGTATTACTTATTATCCACACAGACCCTGACCTCCTGACCCCACATGAGATTTACGGCAGACCAACGACCAGGTCACTGCAGGCAGGGACACGGACAAAGAAGGGGGAAGAGGGGAAGGAATATCACCCAGTCACCACGTCCCCAAAACACTTAGAAAATTGCCCCACCCCCTCCTTCCTTTCCCGTTCGCTCTTGTCCTTCCCGAAACGCGGTTCTTACCAGGTCGCCGTGCGGAGTGCAAATAGGCGCGTGGCGGGTACTGGCCACGTTACACGATAACGTAGCATGTGAGCGGCCCCAAATGCCACCGTGCAATTCATATCGTCAAAACGCCGACAAAGGTAGAAAGCACTTGCCGCACACACAAAGAGCTCTCTTCATTTGCAACTGTTCTCTCTTGCGGGCTTCGAATCAGTTCCTCCCTTTGGAAATAGTGACTTTAGAGACCATATTTTTTTAAATAACCGACCAATTACCGACCAAAATTCGGTAAGCGTGGTGACTTTTTTTTTTTTTTTTTTTTTTT
>CABIKL010001536.1:0-15079 GCA_902196195.1 Aptinothrips rufus
GGGGGGGGAGGCTACGGAGTGTACGGGATGATATTTTCACTAAGCGAGAGGCTGCTCTATCCTGCCCTTATAACGAGGGGCTGTCCATAAACTGCGTAAGGCTCTTAGGGAGAGAGGTAGGGAGGGGCTCAAAAAGCGGCCAATTTTATGAGGTAATTTATGGACGACCCTTTGGTGCTCTTCTCCGCGATCCCTCCGGACGGTCTTTGAACCGGGAGTACGTTCCTCCCCGCCTTCTCGGTGCCCCATTCAATCTTCCCGTTTCAGTCTTCCCCACCCCTACTTCTCAAGATTAAAATGAATTCTCTTTGAAGCGTATGTATATATTTGGTCCGATATTTCCTGATCGCTGACGCTTTTATTTTCAACACGGCACGCACAATTTACATATATCGAGGGGTCTGGTGATTTCTAGTAATTCAGTAACTCGTGGTTTCAAATTTCCTGTGGACGTTCAAATTCTTGCATTCCATACAAGTACATTGTTGCATCCTCACCACATCGCACACACGGGCGGCCTGCACAAGGTCACTGACCTTGTGGAAGTGGTTTGCGCTGCTGTACTGTAGTGGTGAAATTGTATGGCACTTTCACTTTCTACCAGCTATCTATTCAAAAACATGCCATCTAAAAGGAGTGATGAATATCTTTCGCACGATAGTTGGATGTTTTCAACTCTACCTTTTGAACCTTTAAACTAAAATGACAAAATTTCATATAACGTACATTATTTTCTGGAGGGCGTGAACGAATGTACCTTACAGACACGGAGAAGAAAATAAACAAGAAGCAGTAAATATGGCGACTGTGTGAGATTTGTAGTTTCCTTGGATTGTGTATTTTTGTCTCACGCAGTGGACTCGGTCGCAATGGGTGCTTGAAAATATACTAAGACTGTTCCTCAAGGTACGTACTTCAACCTTGTGCAACAAAAATTCATCAATTTTAATTTCCCGTGGAGCAATTCTGTATTTAGGTCTTCACCCCGAGTTCTTTTCCCCCTCCCCACTCATCGCACAAAGTTTCAGGGCAATGACAATCTAGACGTTTTGTTAAAAATATTGATCTTTCTTTGCCGTTTCTTTCTCTATATTTAATTGCTCACAATTTTTTTGTTTTCCTGTGAACTGTTTTAAGCTTGAGGGTGTCTATTTATATCTCTCAGATTGAAATCACATAATTCAAAATGGTTCATTCCAACATTGTTCATCTCGAATTTCAAGTAGTTCTTAAGAGGAATAATCGATTCCATTCGTTCTTACGTTAAACTTTTTATTTTGATCACTTGCTCCTGTGCTCTATCGTATCGGTGCGATGCGACAGAATCCCTCTTTTGCCCTCAGTTCTTAACAATACTCTTCCTGACAATAAACAAATGTCCTAAGAGAGTCACAGATGTTTGCTTGCTTTTTGTGTGCCTAATTTCCTCTTTTTGTACCCTTATGTTGATAGACTTGTGCCCTGCCGTCTTTTGGCAGATGATAAGTTCTCTGACTTTTTAAATGTGCAATGTTTATCACTAAGAGGTAATCACAGAAGTTTTCTTGCCCCTTCTTTGATTTTTTTTTTTTTTTATTTACATGAGTTTTAATCACCATACATATCTTAAATTTCATCGTCTTTCAAATCCCTGTGCATTTCTGCATTTTTGTACCTTACAATTTTTAACGTCCGGAACATTGCGAGAAGAGAAAGCATTCAATCTTGGATACAAACAAATTTTCCATGATGTTGAGTGTGAATTCTCTCCTTCTCTCTTGCCTCAAAATTTTCATTACTTAACAAGTTAAAGAGTGAAATATTTTCAAGCTGTATATTTAGAATTTCTACTATTCATCTCACCAAAATTGTTTTCATTGTTATATTGGTTATGGTTGGACATTTTTCTCCCATTTTAATTCCTTACGACGGTAATGTTTGAAAATGTTTGCCAAATTAATCAGGAATTTAAAATAAGGATCTAGAGCATGCATGTGAGTTGCAAGCTATCATTCAGCGCTGTGTAACATTGAAAATAGTTGCAGTTGCTTTATGACCTCAGGGTCAGTTTGGCCCATTTTCCTTTATACACATTCGATTTGAGTGGTGGTGTTATTGCACCGGACTTTCCCATTAGTCAGGCAGTGTGCGATTCATTTTTACGTGATGGAAATCTTTTATAAGCTATGTGCATGCTTCTGTCTGCGCTTTGAGAGGCATATTGAATTTCTTTTCTTTCTCGTGTGAATTAAAATTTAATTTTGATTGGAATTCTTACTTATTTTAATGCTGCTGTTGAGAGGATGAGCCTGTGGTAAACTCTCCATTGATTGCCTCAGAGATTTTAGTAAGCGCATGGCTGCTGACTTTTTTGACATCAGGCAGTAACTCTTTGAATATATTTGTAATCCTCTCCATTGTTATCAACAAACATTTTAGGCTTTCTTCAATGTATTTGCATTTGATGCTTGTTGGCTGTTTTTAATTTATTTATTTTTTTTTTATTTTTTTTTTCCAGTTTCCAAAATGCGGTTGAAGCAGGAGGTTCAGAATTCAAATGAAAATGAGGAGGAAGACGATAGAGTGTGTTGCCCTGTGTGCACACACTATCTCCGGAAGGATGTCTCTCTTCACGACCATCTCAATACACATCCAAAGCAACAAGTAATTGAGGCGTTAATCCAATTGAAAGATGCCTATAAAGGTTTCAACCCTCCTGCTTCTGCTCACTCAAAAAGCAGCAGTTCCGGCAGTAGCTCTAGCAGTGTCAATACAACTGACAGCACCTCAGGCATGGGAGTCACTTCTGCCAGTACTGCTGATGAACCTGAGGACAGAGATGTAACAAGTGATGTGGAAGAATCATCTGCTGAAGTGCTGACTCCTCCTCCTCTACCTGCTGGTGCGGCCTCCACTTCAACCGGTCACATTGTACAATATCCTCAGTTTTTGGCCGGATCTTCATCAGTGCCTCCATTCATCCATGTAGTGACAAGTGCTGATCCCAATTCAGTGTCATCATGTTCCACTCCGGTATGTATGTTATACCTGCAACTGAAGCCAATGTCTGAAATTGATGTCAGTTTTTATTGGTATCTTCGATTTTCTTTTTCCAATATCTTATCCTTTTCTACTTTTCAGGCGCCTCTCATGTTGTACAATCCTTTTGTTTGTCCACCTGGGCCGTCTGGACAAATAGCTTTGCCTAGCTCAGGTCCTCTGAGCCCCACTCGACATATGCAGTTTTTAGCAAGCAATAGTTTTATCAGAATGCCATTTAGTATTGTGCAGACTCATCTCAATCTTGGTCTGTCTCAAGTATCTTCGCGGTTGCAATCTCTTTCGGAAGCAAATAGTACTGTTCCTTCAAGCTGCGTAGCAGTAACACCTCAAGATCAGACTCCTGCTGACAGTGATGAGGACAATGATGAAGTACAGTCATCAGACAGTGATGTAGAGTCAATACCATTGACAGATCCACTGGCAGAAAATGATTTTGATGATGAAGAATGTTTGCCACAGAACCTTGTGGTTAGTCCCAAATCCAAGTACTGTTCATCAGAGATGAAAGATCATCAACCAACAGAACCTGAATCAGAACTGGAAAGCGATTCACTTCCAAAAGACGATGATGTTCAGGAACTTGAGCATTGCCAGCCACTAGAAAGAGGACTGCTCAGTCCACCCAAGAAGAGACGGTGCCCCGACTGGAATGCAATTGGTTCACCTGGAAGTCATTCGACCTGTAGTGTTGAAGGTGTTCTGAGGGTGAGGTCGGATCTTAGTGTTTCATCTGTTGGTCCAAGTAGTGCAGAGGATCAGGAAGACATTTGGTAAGTTTATCTATCTTATGCTAACTCTAATCATAGCTGAGTATTTCCTCATAGTTTTGTTCTTTTTACATATTATTTTCTTTTTTAACAGCCAAGATTTAACCAAGGAAAGTTCAAAAAAAGGAAGGAGGCTTAGTTCAAACTTTGGTGCTGATGCAGAAAACTGCTCGTCAAGTGATGGTGATTGCACTGTGGGGAACTTTTCAAATGTGTCAGAAGCTGCACTTAAACGATGCAGTAGTCAGCTCTCTGTAACTTTGCTGAACCGTGCTGAAGTTGATGCGTAAGTGATATTACATTTATTGTCATGGGCAATGAGATTTGCTTTCTCTCTTTCATGTTAATTTTTTTTTTGCAGTTGTAATGAAGACCTTAGGGATAGCAGGTTGTATGATGTTGGCGGACACTCGATATTCAACTTGAATCCTGCTGGAACTGAATTTGTATTACCTTGTGAGGATCCCAGAGATAACTTTTCCTCAAGCAGACCAGCTTCTCCACCTTGTGGTAAGTAGAAAGCACCATTGAATTGAGTCAATGGTATCTAATTTTTGAGGAGTTTTGATCAATAAACAATAATATATGCCACTGTAGATTCGGGGCCAACATCACCTTACCAGAAGTCTGTGGATTATCTGGATTCTCCGGCTACACATTTAAACATACTAACAGATGAAACTATGCCCCCCCGTGGAGAACTATCAGAACAAGAAAGTATCGGTGGGAATAGCAGCTCCATGTGGTCTGTCCCAGTAAGTTAAATTGAATGTTATGATTTAATCCATAAAATCAATATGTATGATTACTTTGAAAGTGTTTGTCTTTATCAACTTCTCTATTTTCAGGCATATCATACATCACGTGAATTACCATCACCAGTTGTGTCTTATGATTTAACAGCAAGAGAAAGCTGGCCTGGTTCTGAAATCTCTGACAGCGAAGGCAATGCTAATTTAGTTTCAGATAGTCATGTGCCTCAACAGTTCTCAAGTACCCCATCTTTTTCAAATACCCTTCATTCATTCATTCCTAATAACTCTTTTGTTGGTGAATGTATGTTGATTCATATCTTTGAAATGTTCTTCTATTGCTCCATTTCGAATTTCATGCACTAATGAGACTGATTGTTCCATTTTCAGCTCCTTTTTCTTCCCACATCCAGCCTCAAGCTCCAATAGAAACCCATCCAGGTACTAAAAATTCTTGTAGCAACTCCGCTGGAAATAAAGCAGTGAGTAGTAAAAGCTCTGCCAAAAGGTCTACCAATGGAAATGCCACGGCTGCTGGAGTACGAAAAGCTCCTGCCAAACCACGAGTTTACAGATGCAAAGAATGTGCCTCAGTGTTCCCAACTCTGAAGTTGCGCCGCCTTCATCCATGTGAACAAATGAGAAATTCTAGTGAAAACACTTCCGCCACTTCAATGTTAACATCTGATGGAAAGGTTGTGAATGAAGATAATCAGATTCCTGGGTCCTCCTCTGAACTAAGTATTCAACCAAAGCCTAAAAAGAAGTATCAACGTAAATCTAAGGCAACTATAAAAAAAGAAGTCATTGTTGAAGATCAGTTTTCGGGTGAAGCCAGTTTTGGAGCACGGTTTCCTGTTAGTAAAACAGAACCTGATGATTCTGCTGAGTCAAGACTTAACATACAATCATCCCCTGATACTCCAGTATCTGTACCATATCAGAATTCCTCTTGTGATACTGCATCTGCAAATATGTCTTACGTTGAAGCTACGTTAAAACATGAGTCACCTCAGCCTTCTTTTGGCTATCAGTGTCAAAAATGTAGCCAAGTAAGTGATTTCATCTCCAAAATTTGTTTCGAAATTTAATCAAGTACCCAAAATCTTTTATGAAAAATCTGGCTGTTTAAATTGTTAATATTTTACTGTTCTTTTTTCAACAGACTTTTACATCAGCAAAACTTATGTTTCAACATTTATGTAGTAAGCCTAAAGGTCAAAAGTACCAATGTGCTACATGTGGGGAATGTTTTGAAAAGGATAGAGGATATTTGGACCATTTAATGATCCATCCTTTGGAATGTCAGCTATGTGGAAAAACATTTAAAAGGTTAGACAAGTAAAGAAGTAAATTTATAACTTTGTCAAGTAATTTACAGGGCACTCTGTACAGACTCCAAATGTGATTTGTCTTCAATGAGTTATTTCTTCTCCTATTTAATATCTTTCTGCTTCTTTCAGACGGAAGAGCTTAAATCTTCATATGAAGTGGCACTTGGATGTAAAGCCACATAAATGTGAGACTTGTACTAAGTCTTTTGTTACAAAACAAAAGCTTGATGAACATATGAACACACATACTGGAAATGCTCCCATTAAATGCAATGTCTGTGAAGAGACATTCAAACGCTATTCTAATCTAATTCAGCACAGGAATAGACACCATTTGAACCTAAAACGCAAAACTAGGGATTATATTTGTCACTGTGGAGAGGTAAGAAACCCTTCTCGATACTGTAACTTTTGTTCAGTTGTGAGCCTAGTGAGAGATGATAGTGAAGAAAATGATATTTTCTTAACTTCTGTAAATTCTTTTAAATGTTAAAATTTTTCTTACTTTGTCAATGTGAGTGTAGAAGCTAATACTTTTCTATTTTGCAGGTGTACCAATCAAAAAAGAAACTTGAATGGCATAAAGAAATTCATGATAACAAACCAAAGTCCTGTCATTATTGTTGCGAGAAATTTGTTCACACTGTGAGCTTAACTCGGCATATTCGTAAGGCACATGACAGACGCTATGTTCCAAAGAAAGGACGTGAAGGTGAAAACATTGAGTGCCCAGTTTGCCACTTGGTGTTTCTGAAATCATCCTTAGCTACCCATATAAAGGTCGGTTGTTTAGTTTTATTACTTTGTCACTCTTGCAGCAACTGTCGTTCAAACAGGTTTTTGATGGTAATTTTTTGTTTAAACTCCTAGGTTCACAGTGGTGACCGACCATACTCCTGTCATATCTGTGGTAAACACTTCAGCACAAAGTGGAATTTGCAGCTTCATCGTTGGACTCATGCTAGCCGTTCCTCAAAACCTTTCAAATGCACCCTTTGTAAAGCAGCCTTTTTCCGGAAGCAGGACTATCAGGGACACATGCACTCTCATCGCAATGTGCGCCCATTCACTTGCAATCATTGTGGATGTCAGTTTATTCGTAAATACAACTGTCTCCGTCACATGAAGGAACATGAAGAAGGCAAAAACTTCACGTGTACAATCTGTAACAAAACCTTTCATCGCAGTTATTATCTCAAAGACCACATGCGTGTGCACAGTGGTGCACGTCCTTTCTCTTGTCATATTTGTGGAAAAGCAAGTACATCAAAATCAAATCATAATAAACATGTTCGTATACATCATGCAAGAGAACCACAAAATACTGAAGTTTGATGTAGGTAAGATGTGCAGTCCAAGGCATTTGAAGATTTGAAATCATAATAATTTCATGTGTGTGCCTAATTTTATATAGGAACAATTTCTTGTGATAAGATTATTCATGCATCTATCTTGTCGTATGAGACAGTTATTTGCTGTACCCACTGTGTTAGTTTGTCAGTTTTGGCTATTGTTATGCACATTGCCAAAAATTTCAGTACCATTGTTAGACATTGAGCAAGTTGTTATGGAAAATCTTGCTTGTATTGTACCCTGCGCAGAATGTTTTATCCTACCGAACCAAGGGTTCAGTTTTGAGACCGACGAGATGTATAATCATCTTTGATTTTAAGATTTGACAGGCTAATATGCTAATTTTTAGATCAAAATCAGAATCTTTCACTCTTGTGATTTTATTGGATTTCAGATTGACTGTAGCAAAATTCATTTTCCTACTATGCAGATGTTGTGCATAATTGTGTTAATGTTTCATGCACTTATGGATCCTCATTACATTCAATGTGTGTTATCACAATCTAGCGTGAGCTTCTTTCCAATCCCTTAAAAGTACTTCCTACAGGGTCTCTTCATCGCTTTTTCTGTTGTATGTTCATTCAAATTTGTTAGGAAATCAATTTTCTGTGTTTAAAGGTATCACCACATCTATACTTCCTCTTCCCCCGTCCTGTTATTTGAGTCAAGAGGACTCATATTTCAAGATTTATATGTATCACATTCTATGCTGTGATTTAAGTTTTTATTCTTTATATTGAATTTTAAGAGGAACAATGTTTATGTTTTTAATGTGATTATTTTAAATCAGCACAGAAAATTGTAGTTGTGCTTATTGCTAAGAAGTGTGTTCATTTATTAATGGCATGGTGTCATCATGTCATGCATTTGTTCTGTTATACTGTTCTTTCTGTTTTATTTGGACTTCTCGTTTGTCTGTTTTATTTGGACTTCTCATTTGTCTTTTGGTTAAAAAATAAAGTAATTAAATGTCAGATAATTTAACATGCACGCACAGGAATGGCGTATGGGGAAAGCAGCATATGAGAACCCACATTTGCGTCAGATCTCCTTAAATATGTTGGTACTAATTCTTAGCTGTTTTCAAAATCTGGCTTGTCTTATTCAACCTGGTACCTTTTATGCCAATATTTTCTATTTTAAACATAAATTGACGTGCATCAAGGAGCAACTGTTCTGCTGTGTCCAGCGTAGTGGGTCTGATAGTGTTCAATCTGGGACTGTATTCCAACAGTTCCCTCTTCAATTGTATTAAATATACTCTTATAGGTTTGTTCTACATTTTAGGATTAATGTAGTCTTGGTTTGTTTTTGTCTCGAATTTACTGATGTGCAAATAAATGTGATGTAACACGTTACTATCGTGATGAGTATTAGAGATACTGAAAAAAATTTCAAATCTTCAATGTTATCACAAAAGACGGAAATAGTGAAAAAAAGGGAAAAACCACTAGTGAATACAAAAGCTAAATATAAACCGACAAGGTGAAGTTATTTGGAATGTAACTTCATTGTAGCAAATCATTGATGTTCACTTAAATAGTTTTAACTATTTTATTAAAATTGTGTGACTAGGAGCATTCAACAATCATCCGTATTAACCTTTATTTTTGTGTTCTTTCGTGTTATGGGCTGTATAGTATAATTTATTTGAATATTTATGTTGTTGTTCCCACTGATTGATGCTAGTTCCTCTAGAGACAGAATTATTACTGTTTCACTGCTGCTGCAAGTAATTTGTTTTCTTTTGGTGTAGCCAGAGGTGCATATGCAACATGCATCTTTTTAAATTTTTTTCAAAACTGTTCCTTTACAATTATTGTTTGTTGATTTTTTTGTGTTTGTACAACGGTATTGTTCAACATGCTATGAAAGACTGGTAGTTATTAACCAACATTTTTCAATTGAATGTTGAGGTTTAACTGCATATTCTGATTTCCCTGTGTTGTCACATTTTGGGAAATTGAAATAATGTGATTCTCCCACTTTTTTAACTGAGTCAGTGGCCATAATATAACTCACTGTGAATTGGAACTAAATGTGTACAGTATTTACCTCCCTGATGAACTTATTAAAGGATGTAGGCTGGCAGGGTGGTAAATAGTATGTTATGTGCCCATTAGCAATATTTCATTCTGCTATAGATGAGATTTGCTTTGATTTTAAAAGCAGTGTCATGGTGATGATCTCTTTATGTGTTATCAGATTACAATACTTGAGAACCAAATCAATATTTATAGCTTACCGTCATTTCATGCCATATTTGGTCATGTACTAGTTCTATCTTTTTCACATGCCTGTAAGTGGTTTTGTGTTCATCTGTGTTTATATACTGTCCCATTATTTTTAAATATCATTTTGTTACTCATACTATAAGGTTTTTAACTGAAATCATTGGTACTGGTAGATACTTGATTTCAATGCAGGTTTAAGTTTCTTCTTAAAATACTATGTATTATTACTTGTCCGAAAGAATAAATTGTTCCATACATGCTTGATTTGTCTTGAGTCCTATTATTGGAAACTTAACTTCCAGTATCTGTCTCTTCTTTCATACAAACCTCCTCCAAAACAATTCACTTGGTTTTGAGGAGGAAACATTTCAGAAACTTGGATTAGCCCATGAGCAATTGTTCAGAAATCCAAAAAATTGATATTGTAATTAGAGTGAAAAGTACCCATATCTTGTCAAAGCCTTGTCGAATGGAAGTCAGTAAAAGTAAGTCTTGCAAATGAATGAGAGTATTTCATGCAAGCTCACATTTTAAATAAGAAAAAGGATCAAATGAATAACGAGGAGTAGAAGCAGACATTTAACATCATCATGAGTATTTATTGCAAAGTCTTGGATTAAGAAAGTGCAACCGTAGTGACGTGCATAATACAGTTAATTACAGATAAATGGTTTCAGTAAACAGTACTGTTCAAGAATATAGAAACACAAAAACTAGAACTTGGATGATATGAAAGAGAGAATCAAAATGCATTTCATACATTATTCACTTGTAATCCACAAGATATTTTGTGACATTAAAGCTGAGTGTCCTGAAACAAAAGGTATCAGTAATTTCCATTGATTAGACAGTGCAGCTCTCTCTCACCAGGATCATTTCCAGCAGTACCAGAAATAAAAGTGATACAGTATGTATTTCATGCAAAGTGAAATTATTAAACGAATGAGCGAACACCAAATGTTAATTACTCCGAAAAACTTACTTAGCAATAATGATGACAAAATCGAGTCCAACTGCACATTTGTACTTGGGAACCTCTAACGGGTCATTTCCCACTTTAAGAAGCAGTTGCAACTGTACTAAAGTGGTAATCTGGAAGTTGCAAAAATATCTGTTTTTCAAATTTTGTCCTTTTTTTTCTGCTACATACCATTTAATCGTACTGCTCTCAATCAAGGATGATGAGAGAAAAAGCAATTAATGTTGGAAGAAAATATTTTGAAGTATGTATTGCATTACATACCTGTGTTAGCAGGTTGACAGATATGTGGGGTTTCTCCTCTATTATAGAGTAAAATATGGCAAGAAGTCGCTCCAAATCAAACTGGCGTGGGCCCATAACTAATGAACTTATCTTAGCTTGGCTGGTTTTAGAATTATGTGGAACACGTTTTTTAGTCCTGCCACTTAATTTAACAAAAAGCTTCTTATCTTCTTTTGGAGAATTGTAAGATGCAAGGAAAGCTGCTATGATGAGGTACTTAGCATAGTAAGGTAGCTCAAAACTCAGGGCGAATTTGGCAGATGAAGAAAGGGTGCTATGTTTATCTATAGTTTTGACTGAATCGTTATCTGTGGTGAAGCTTTTCCTAAAATCAAAATGCAAAGAAAATTCACTTGCATTAGAATGACGGAAAGAAATCAGATGATTCCATGTTTACCGTACAAAGTAAATGTGAGGTCATGATTCAAACAGAAATTAAAACTTACTCTGTTTCAAATCGCATGTATATCATTTGAAGTGATGTTTTTAGATGGGGTGATATGTGCTTCCACAATTTTGAAGAGTCATTAATATCTATTTCCCCTCTTTCAATAGGTTCACAATAAACTGCAAAATTCTCGGCTGCCTTAAATATAAATAAGATAACGAAATAATAAAGGGACAAAGTTTAAGGAAATGCAATGCTGAAATATGATATGACACTGAACACAGAGCATTGCGGAAAACTTCAATACATGCATGCCAAAATTAGATCAAAAATTAGAAAATCGATACCTTGTACCGAAGTTCTGAAATGTCTCTGCACGATCGTAAAAATACAGCGACAAAAAGCTGCAGATAGTTTTGATAGAAATCGACAGGATATTCTTCAGGCTTGTCAAGAGATAGAATTTTAAGAATATCATCTGCAAAAAAATTAAACAAAGGTTTTAACAGTTTTATGTTTTTTTAAACTGATGTATGAAACAAAGCACAGTGATAATGTAAGGGTACTAACTCTGAGTGTACTGGGGAAAAAATATTTGAATTGGAGGAGGAAGGCCTCCAGGAGGACTGAATTTGTCCCAAAGTATGTTGCTAACAAAAGTCACACAAACCCTCTTGAGACAGCTCAGCTCCTGAATGCGCATGAAGGCTGGAAGAAGATTGGGGCTCATATCTCGCAATCTCTCACTGCCTTCCAAAACCTGCGATACAAATTAAATAAGTCAATTAGGGAAATAAATTAATAAAAGCCATTTGCAAAAAAATTTCAAAGAAACTTACAATCACCACAACCCTGTCCTGAATATAATTTTCATTTGCTCCTATTTTTAATTGTGTAAGAAAATCCATGATATCATCACATTTCACGCCATCACTAAAATCATTTCCTGAGGATTGGGACAGTGTCAGAGATATATTTAAATGATGCACCATTGTGAAAAATGGTTCCCTAATGAGGCAACAAAACCACTTACCAAAAATCTGGGATAAAATAGATTCAAAAAGCAGATGAGGCACATAGCCCTCAACGCAGCTGACAACAGCATGATCTATTTTGAGAGCATTAAGAACCTTGGTTACAGTATACGATTTCCCACTCGCCTTGTGGCCACAAATGAATAAACACTGTGGCACATCTTCATCTGGCTGTCACGACAGAAACAAAAACTTGGTTATCACTCAACAAAAAAACTGTATGAATTAATAAATACCAGGATCATAGTTTGAAGACTTACGTTTCCAAACAAAGACACAAGCCTCTTCACTTCTTGATCCCTACAGAGTACATCTGAGAGAGCCTCTGATATGTCCATGTTGACAATTGCGACACCAATTTTGCCCCCACGCACCACGTCTATGTCGTTTTTAGTATAAATTACTTGTGCTTGTGGCCCAAGCCCATCCCCTACACATGCCAAAGGTTAGATCGCTACTATTTGCGACTATTCCTGTATAATACCAGTTCAGAAAAGCAATTGGGTAGATGGGCAGACAGAAATACAAGTAAATATCGAGAATTAGAAGCAGTAATCAGAGCGAAGCAAAGAGAATACAAGTGTCATCAATGGCACGTCACGTCAACAGTCAATGACTTGTTTTTCCAATCAACAGCAACAGCAGCAGACAGCAGTCTTGTCGCGCTCAAATTTGATATGAGCGCAGTAGCTTGTCGGCCGCTTGAGCGCGCTGGCATGCGCTGACTTGAGATGTCCAGCTGATTCGCTACCAACCACGTCTTCAACAAATTTTAATTGAATTCAAAACAAAGCCAAGTTTTAAAAAAAAAGGTTGATTTTTAATAACAGTTTTCGTGCTTTTCAGACATTTTTTCATTAAAAACAGTCTTTATCTGTCAAATCTTATTTTTCAAAGAGACTGCTTTTCATTTGCAAAGATGGTACAGAAAACCGCTTGCTGCTTGCTCGTCGCACCGCTTTGCCCCGGTTAGTTCAGACGATTCTCGACTCTCGCCATCGCCTCACGTCTCCTTGCCGCCTTTGCTCCTCCCGCATCGTTTGATGGGAATTCGCCATTTTTAGATGTCGCATTATCCAGCCAAAATGAATGGCGAAATCACAAGTTCGCCGAGGCGAAAGTCTCGGACTGAAATGGCAGCTAAGGTGACAGTGGTCCTGGGAGCCCAGTGGGGCGATGAAGGAAAGGGGAAGGTCGTGGATATGCTTGCTACTGATGTGGACGTTGTGTGTCGGTGTCAGGTAAGTCTGTTTTGTCTGATCTTAGTTTGCTCTGTGGTCTCCAAGAAATTGTATGCCGCGTCGTTAATTCAAACTAGTATTTTTTTTCTGCCATAATACGTATTTTCTCTGTATGTTGTAATAGTTAACACAAGCTGCTTCCTAACGGATTAATGTAGGAAATTTTTGGTGCCAATGTGCTACCATAACACCAGTGTCCATGAAGAGCAATATGATTTAATTGGTTTTCATTTGGCCATAATATCATGTTAGAGAGGTTTTCTTGGTTCCTTGTTCTTTGCTTTATGTTGACATCACTCGAGGTAGAGCTGTCATCAGCCGTAACATCCAGTGTGAACATCAACAAAGGCTATTTTCCCTAACCTCAAACCATGGAATATTCCTCGTCGCGTCGGCACTTTATCACATTTGTGAATCTCAGCTTTTGCGCTCGTTCGAAAAAGTTTCGTTGAACTGTGAAATCGAATCTCCGTTCTTTGATTGTCGATTTCTGGTCGTGTGCCCTTAGCTTTACAGAATTTTGAATACCACTAGTGAATCCTGTAGAAATGTGTATTCTCTATAGAGCCCATGTATTTTTGTTTTCCTTCCGTTCCTCAAAGATAACATGGTCATTGACGTTTGAATTCTTGAAGTGAATACAAATTTAAGTGGTTCATAAAATGCTCGTTTCCTCTATTTTATGTATTTGTTTATTGTTGATAAATTATTGGAATGTTCTTTAGTCAGTTGTTAGTTTTAACATCTAAGGTGTAGAAATAGACTGGCTTTTGAATTTTAAAAGAAAAAATCTCTTACATGTAGCGTTCCAGAACTTTAGTATTGTACTCTGTGAGCTTGCCTGGGGCTCTGCCAGGTAGAGAAAGTTTGCGGACATATGTCGAAAGTTAGTGCCAAGTATGCCAAGGGACTGTACAATTTAGCTTCCACTTGACCTTCATATTTGATCGGATTGTCTGAGCAAGTTAAGAGATTTTATTTTCTTAAAACCTACATTTCCATTACAGAGAAAATATGCAAAGTTTACTATAATCCTGTTACAGTATGTAGTTCACTAAAAAAAAAGTTGATCTTAAATTAATTTACCTCAGAAATTATCTTGCTGAGTCATTTGCCAATATGAAGTTAAACACTGCCTTGTGAGCTTTGTCTTTTTACGTAAAATAAAAAGGTTTTTCCCTCTTTTACAGGGTGGAAACAATGCTGGCCACACTGTGGTTGTAGACGACCGCGAGTACGATTTTCATCTTCTGCCCAGTGGAATCATCAACCCCAAGTGCAAGTCTGTCATCGGTATGTCGCTAGGAGTACTAGCAGCCTCGAATATATGTGTATCTCTTGCCTAAATGTAAGCTTCTATCAATTTCAAATCATGCTTAGATTGTTGTTCTATCGCAACCTTAGCTTCTTATCTATTTTGGGGCACAATTGTTCATCGGTTACCAGCTAGCTGCATACTGAAAACACGTCGCTTGGATAAGTTTCGCCCATCACGTTAAAGGTACCGCGATACGATAACAATTGCATACCACTGTCTAGACGGTAAAGGACACCAGGCCCGTACGCGGGCTTCCGATGATTGTCTACTCATCACGGTGTCATCTCTCAGTCTCTTCATATTGCTTGCTAGCACTAGCTAGCACTTGCTACTTTACCACCGCTGTCCCCCC
>CABIKL010001537.1:0-15067 GCA_902196195.1 Aptinothrips rufus
TCTCTCTCTCTCTCTCTCTCTCTCTCTCTCTCTCTCTCTCTCTCTCTCTCTCTCTCTCTCTCTCTCTCTCTCAGTTCCCCCGCTCACTGAGCAAACACAGTGAAAGAGAGAGAGAGAAGGAAAGGGGCGGGAGGTAGGAGGTGGCAACATTGCGCGCGTTTTTGTTCGGGCACTTATCAATCATGCGGCTCGGGGAAGTGTAACATGCAGTCGTCGTGGGCACGGGCGCGGTGCTGGGGCGGGGCAGGCCCGGGCAGGGCCGGGCAGGGCCGGGCGCAGGGCCGGGCAATTGAAGGAGAAGTAGTACGTGTTGCACAATGCCGCGTCTTGAATAGACATATCTCTCGGCTCGGCGCGAGGATACGACGCGACGCGACTCGACGCGGTGATACTTATCCGTCTTACATGGGTGTCCTGGCCGGGGAACTGGAGCGGCAGGGCAGGACAGTGTGTTCTCATTGTCTGACCTTGTCGAGTGGCGACGTGTACCTCACCTCCGCCGCGCCGCCCGGCCAGCCGTCCAACCACACCTGCGGTCTCTTCCTGTCATCGCGTCGCGCGTGCCAGTGGCGTAGGGACGCGATTAGGAAAGGGCACCCAACCCTTCGAGTAATCGAACAGGTGTTAGACAAACCTTCGCACTGCGACTGACGTTGCTAGCATTCCCCTATTACATGCTCGAAGGGTTCCATTCTTTACCTTCTCAGGGCCTCATCTCCCTCGCAAGGTGGCGATGGTGATGGTACCACATGTCAAAATTTTTGAACGAGATTTCGATTGGAGCGGTCTGCTCTTCGATATATAGATAAAAATAGCGTCGTAAAATACTTCACTAAAATATTAGTTGTGTTGTTTCAAGTAGTACAAAAATATCACAACATCTTTAAGCAAAAATATTTCGTTATTGTTCACAGAAATATGTCTGATTCGATGTAGAGTGCATCGAGCGAGAGCGAACTAAATCAGTAATACGAGTATCGATGTTTCGCCCATCGATATGCAACCCTGCGAGGAGTGGACTCATCACGTTACATGTTGCACGGGACGGAGACATGACTCAGTAAAAGAATTATCTCGGTTTCCGAGGTGATATGCCACGGTTTCGCCCGCAAGTAAAACAATCTGTTTAGCCCTGTACTTATTATTTCCAAGCAGGAAATTTGTGAGCTCAAAACCGAACGGCGTCTTCCTAGAATCAGCAAAGTGAGGTTATGTTCTCCCTGCTTTCGCGTTTTCGAGACGAGATACCGCTTGAAAGAATGCTTCCGAAATCGAAATTTGCATTTCCTGAGAGAGCACATTGCTTCGAAACCACGTGCCAGTGACTCCTCTCCACTCGGGCTCTCTTTACATTGCCAGATATCATTCTGGCGGGAATGTATTTCCACACAGAGCGTGGCCTACTGCCGGTTCTCCTTGGCTGCATTCGAAACACTCTCCCTTTCGCAGTGAGTGCCCCGCTGCTGTGCCGCGCTGTGCCGCGCTATGCCGGTGAATCGCAAGGAGACTAGATCATGCGTACCGCGCGCGGTCCCCGTGCGGTCCCCGTGCGGTCCCCGCGCGGTACTGTACCGCGGCATTGTGCTGCCGAGGGCGACGCGACGAGCCTCGTTGTTCCCGAAGTGCCGAGTCAGCGTGTGATTGTCAACGCCGCGTTAAATCTGTCTCCTCAATGCCGCGGCCTGGCCGGGCCGAGCCGGGCCAGGCCGAGACCAACTTGGTTTCCCCTCATTCGACATTGAGATCCACATTAGTGCGGCATTTGGCGATGTACTCACATATGCGTTTTGGACAACAAAACAAAAACTCGCAAGATTCTGGTACGAACCAAACACAGAAGCCCAGGGTGAAAGTTGTCATGAAAGTCATGGAAACTTCCGAGAAATCTGTCGACGTATAAGAATATTTGGAATATTTTGTTCTCTATCTTAATCATGGGTTACATCTTATGTTTGCAAAAGTCGTGAAAAATCTGTATTTATGTCGGGGCTTTGTTAGGAATGCGTGTAAGGGAATTATTTGAAACCCAAGCTCTTGTAACAACCCTGCGGCATGGGCCTCGGACTCTCTTTCCTCTTGGACTTCCACAAGGCGTCGAGGAGGAGGGGAGATGCCTCTCTGCAGCCGCAACTCAAAGCTCCCCTTCAGAAACCAAATAGGCAAATTTCGTTACAAATCCGCAAGTCATCTGCCAGCGCAATGATACAAGGTCATCAATCATAATAAAAATCCGCGCCCGTACGCGATAGCCATGGTCTCCACGACTTATGAAAAGGGGGAGAAGGGGGGGGGGGATTCAAGTCACTTTGAAAAGCGTTGCTACGTCGCTCTAATCTTCGTCAACGGAACATTTGAATGGGAAATAAAAATGCATTAAAAAGTTCTACCGGGGGATGAGGCCGAGTCAGTTACGGCGCTTTGCTCGCGGAAACACATTGCAGCAACATGATGGAGTGGTCTCTCTGTAATCCGAGTGGGGCGACTCAGAGGGAGAGAGAGAGTCATCATAGCCAAGTGACGTGACGGTGCCGTTCACAATTTGTGTAACACGTCTGAAGCAGAGAGAGGTCTAAGGGATGATTTCAAATGCTATCCATCAATCGTTAAATATTTAAAATAAGAGAAAACTGTCCTAACCTAACGCATGTCGATAGGGAAGACGGGGCTGCGGGGAGAGAAAATTGGGAAGGTCGTCAAAATCACGTTACGTAATTCGAGAATGACCCCATGGCGTAGATAAAGGTAGAAACCGATCACGTATATCAAAACAAGCTTGTAGCAATATAGACGTATCATTTTAATTTCTGAACTGTTTGCAACGCCTCACAATGCCACGTTGTCGTTGTCTATCCGAGTCGCATTAAAATAGCCACATCACCGTCTTACTTCATCTCGTCATTTCAAACGTCAGTTCCTCTTCACACTTGGCGACACCTTCTGAAAGGTTAAAGGAGGAAGTCATTGGCCACGCCGGCACGGCCCGCGCTCTGCTGGATTGCGGCTCGCCCGCGGCCAGTCGAGTAGAGCAGCCGTCCGATAAGCACCGTGACGTATCCCTGGGACGAATCATATCGAATCGCGAGTAGCAGCGAGCACGGCGTGGCGGCCTGTCACCGGGCCGTTACTTCAGACAGGATTGTGTAATGCAAGTCACAACTGCGGGTTAGAGAGCCTACCACGAGGGAGAGTTGCCATCCAGACTGCAGTTCTGATCCTCTCCGTATTGGCTGTGGGTGAGAGAGGCTACTAGGAGAGATGCGAGACGTTGATTGACGTTAAGAATGCATCCAACAAGAAAAAGAACATACGAAAAACTTGCAAAAAGAATATAGTGATGGAGCGACACTTGTGGAGACGTTCCAAAAATGTTCTTCCGTTTTTATCACAATTTGTTTTTGGGCTGCATGATCACATTTTGCACGTCTTCCAAAAGGAGCTGCAACCCAGTAAAAACAAAACTTACAATGTAAAACAGCCAACTCAGATTCTGAATAGAAACTGGAATAGATATTGATATGTTGCTCGCTTTCTGAGCAAATTTCTGAACAGATCTTATTTGGTCCTCACACATTCTAACTTTTGTTTTTACTGAGAATACTTTCACGTATCGTGACGGCAGAGTCCCTTATTTAAATAAAATATAAAGAAGGGGAGAGGGACTGAACTTGACTCGTCACGACTACCTCAGAACAATCATGACTCTCCCAACTTTATCTGGTGTAATTAGCGTCGGATACGCTCCTGTAGTACGTAGGTGGGACGGCGATTGGATGGTCTGGCCTTGCCCTGCTCTGCCCTGCCCTGCCCTGCCCGGCCAAGCCGCCCAGGGGACCTAGTCGCGATGACGCGGTCTCATCTGTGCAACCTGTTGGCGCGCGCTGCAAATCATTGAGCCCAAAGCGTTTCATCCAATACACCGACACACGACACGGCCTGGCCTGCAACCCGATAACTCCATGGGAGCACTAGCCGACCATAAACACAGTCCCATTGTTGGCGATTCGATAACGCACCAACTCTATCACCAACAATGACTCAACAGTAGCAAGTGCGGTAGTCATCCAGCTGATCTCATCAATTCTAGGGCCAACAATAGTGACCGTAGAGACTCCGTGCATGGCGCGGTCACAGAGCTTTCTGATTGTTGCCTTTGCATTGTTTCATGAGGCCTGGGGTGTGAACGCTCATATGAGAGCGATTCGCAGCCTGCATTCGAAACAAGACTGGTCAAACAATCTAAAGGCCCGAATCGCGATACGGACAAAACAACTCAGACTTGTCCGAGGGGGGGGGGGGGGGGGGGGGCTTGAAACCTATATGGCGCGCTGCGCTGTCTTGAAGGTAGGCCAAAACAAAAATAAAAACGCCTGTTAGTCGGCAGAAAATGATGCGATGCACCCTTTAGGCTCACCCTAAAACTGCAACTGCATTCTTTCCATTGTATCAAGACGGTAGCTGGAAGGACAGCGTTGTCGCTAACGGCCTCGCGAGACCGAAGTTCGATGCCTGTTCCCGCCATTTACCACAAGCATTTTGCGTAGTTTTGTTGTTCAGGAAGTGTTTGTTGGCCATTGGCGACGCCAAGATTACGCGAGCGCTCCGGGTGGCCGGGTCGGAACTAGCGTAAAGCAGACAGCTGCGTCGGCAGAACACAACTTTACCATACCCCCACCACCGAACTGACGTGAGCTGCTAAGCTGAGCCGACGCAGCTGTCTGCTTTACGCTAGTTCCGAACCGGCCACTGGGATCGCTGGGGAGAATCTTGGCGTCGCCAATATCAAAGGCCAGAAGAAATAAATGTATTGAATTCGCGCCATAGCAAAGTGTGGGACATGTCCTGCCCCCACTTGCGCGAGCCCCCGCGTCCCCTGCCGGCGACGCCGCGCGCTGAGTGGGGCGTCGAGAGGTGGGGCGTCGCGGCGCTGGGGCCAACCAACGACGCCGCCGGATCCGGACAAATAACAGTCGTTCTGGCGGCGCGCGGCTCGTGCGCATTGCTCCGCGCCGTCTGTCTGTCTGTCTGCCCCCTCCACTCCGCCCGCTCGCCGCCCTACCAGGGCAGCGCAGGGCAGGCTGCGCTTACGCCCCTCGAGCTGGAGCCCTCTCTCTCCTCGCCCCCTCCCTCCGCTCCCTTCCACGAATGGAGTCCGAGTGTCACCGCTGCCGGGAGCGCTTGAACCTCGCTGCAGAGCGAGGGGGCTGCCACTCGGTATTCTTGTGTACATCGTACTACCACATTGACAAATATTACCAGGTGTTACCAACAGCGATCCGACAAAATGTTGCAAAAATTTGAAAAAAATTTTTATCAAAATATCGCAAAATTTGAGACTTTTTGGTGCTTTTAGGCCAAAAGAAGCAGTTTATCGTCCAAGTATTACAGAGTATTGCCATGTATTACCGATTCCCCGTACACCGAACTACCAGAGTGGCAGCCCCCTCGCTGCAGAGTAAAGATTGAGGAGAATCACTTGAGCACCCGTCGCCTTCCGTGTTTTACGGTAATGGATCGCGACATGTGTGGTGTGAATCAGGGTTTGAAATAAAGCAAAATTTCTATATATGAATTCGCATTTCTAGTGCCCTTATTTATTATTCTTTTCATAATAACTAACAGCCTTTACTTGATGACTATGAATTTGCATTCAAAAACATTTGTGATCGAAATACAATTTCGAAGAGAGGAACGTTATCATTGATACAAATACACGTTCCAGTCCGATACACAAGTTGAAAGCCTTGGGGCGTTTACCTGTAGTCATTGTAATACAAATTAGCCGAAAAAGTCGACCCCAGTTATCAGTTAACACACTCCAATATTTTAAAAACTCGTTTCTTGGATTATCTTAAAAATCCAAGGCTGAAGTCACTACCATAATTTTGATGTTATAAAATAGGAATCTAGGTTCTGCTGATGTAAACAGACAGCTTACATAATGTGTAGTTTATACGAAGTATCACATAGGTACTTAAATTACGAGGGATGAGAATTCATATAGTTATTATATTTACCTACATTTATGTGATAGTAGTTTTCTATGAAATACAAGTATATTGTTCACATAATTGTAGTCACTTCGGTAAGAGAACACATTTAATCAGGCAGTGCACTTTGAACTACTAAACTTTACGATGTCACCAATAAAAGCAATAGATGCCCACTTTCACGGCAATGTCTCTTCAAAGTGATAATAATGTGCTTCGATATTGCAAATATTTTCTTAACAATGGAGCGTACTTCATTTAGCACAAGTTTTGTCTAAGATATGGAAAAATTAAACGTTTGCCAAAATCACTAGTCATTTAATTTCCAATATACGAAAATTGTTAAATAGACTCAGAATGGTTAATCTTACATATTTAATTTCACTTCAACAGTTATATACCACCTCGCGGATCACGTTTCTGAATTTTGATAATATCATCTAAGTTATAAATCACCACTTGACACTCCCTACATGATTTTAAATTGCTTATTCATTGCTTTTTGTATGATACAATAACGTAAATCTAACCCTCGCGCACACTTGTACTAACACATGATGCCATAATCACATTAATTTTTGTACAATATTTTGTAGCAAGAATTTGAAATTGAACAATGAAATGTTAGCTATATAGATACACGAAAGCTAGTACATACAATGAGATCACAATTTAGGGGCAGGATACCCACGCGGAGACCAACGCCAGCATACTTTGGTCACCATTTTAATTTCTTAAACACGTATACACATTGCACTATCATGGAATCTGATCAACTGCTTTCAACGCTTCGAACAGGCAGTGCAGCTCGACCAATTCTTTTGACAGTGATAATACTGTATTTTATTTACATATAAATTTATACTTACATCGGCTGAGTGAGAAACGCTTTATTTCTTACTTACAACGACGCACCTCCGAAAAGAACAGAGTTTTTGTAGTACGTTGACCGGGCATCTGAAACACGGAAGAAATAGAATAATGAATTATTGTTATTGTTCCATTTTGTAAATAAGAAGCAAATCTCACGAAACTTTGGAAGAATCGAACAGAAACTCACCCAGCATTGGAGATTGTGGCGGTCTGTCAGGGAGTGGAGACGTCTGCTGAAGCTTTTGACTCTGTTGCTGTTGCATTTGTTGTTGGTGAAGTTGATGTTGTTGGGGGTGGTTATGTGACTGAACTTGGTGCTGCGGGTGATGCGATTGCGGTGATGGTGAACGGTTTTTAAGATGAGGAACCAGCTGTTGTTGATCCTGTTGTTGGATTTGATCTTGCACCTGGGGCTCGGGTTTAGCTTTTAGGTCAAGGTCCATCTCTCTTACAAGTGCATCTGGAACAAAGACAATGAAACATTGATATTAGCTTCTCATAACGCGGCACCTGGTGCTGTCCTGACGTGCAGAATGAGAGGACATCTCTAACAGTGTGGGTGAGTCGTTGCACCCCTATACAGCATGCCAGTGCAGTATGCGCTGATCACAGGACGTAGGGCCGCAATCCAACCAGCGGCCGGGCGCTCAGGCAATTTACTGTCACACTGAATATGCACTCGCACCTCGCTGTAAGGCACGACAGAGTAATCTCCCACGACCTATTCAGGCGGTGCTTTGCCCAAGTTAAACTGTATCATTATGTCCGCGATCAGAAAGGGCAGTGCGCGGAGCAGTGTAATGAAATGCTCTGGCCAGTGCGGAGCCCTTCCTTGCATTGCTCGTCCCGCGCCAATCTAATAACCGTCATTTCAACTCAATGTCTTCGATGAATACACGCTAAAGCGTGCAATAAGAGGAACAATATACACCGCAACAGTTGCGATCGGGTTTCAAAGTCGTCCGGCTCACGTGATCGACTGCATCACGAGCGGTATGCAACGAGAAGATTGATCGCACTTGTAATTTCATCTCATGTGCTGAGGTTATCAGCAGCAAGAAGGAGAGGCCGGCGTGCATGCGACTCCCCCACTCCACCCCTTCCACTAATAGGCAGAGCGCAGTACGGAACATCCCCTGCAGCGTAAGCGCTCGGAACACAGAAAAAGCAAAACCCAGAATCTGGGTCAACTCAACCCAAAAACGAAGTGAAAAAAAATATTTTTGAGTTGATTTTGAGATCTGTTGCAACATTATCACGAAGGTTCAAACCGCGTTTTATAGTATAGGTCTCAAAATCAACTCATTTTTTTATTTTTTTTCACTTGGTTTCTGGGTTGAGTTGCCCCTGATTCTGGGGTATGGTTTTTCTGTGAGACCAGGTTAAGTTATGGGCGACTAGGTGATGAAGGCTCCTCCCCCCACCCCTGCTGCCCCCCCCCCCCCCCCACACCCTTGCTCCGCCACTGGCCGTGCAAACAAGGCCTTCCCAATCGGAGCAGACGGGACATGCCAGCGTTCTGCACTCAAGGCCGAGCGGTTTTGAGTTGCAAGCAATGTGTCCGTGTGATTGGGCCGGACAGTAAATCAGTGACCGTGCGAGATGGCGGGGCGTGGCGTGGCGGGGCGGGGCGCAGCGCGCCGCTGCACTCTTCGCAAAATCCTTTAGCTTCCCACATGCACTGCTGTTGACTCGGGGTTGTCCGTAAATAATGCGCCACTGAAATGTCGTTATCGCCAGGTTGGAAACTTTTCCGGAAACATTTGAAAGTATGACCAGAGTTTTTTTGTTTGCAATTTTTCTTTGATGTATTTCACTACGTCTATGTACATTTGTCGATTTTTTGCCGCAATATTTTTTTCGAGTTTCCGGAAGTTTCCGGAAAAGTTTCTAACCGTGCGTTTCTCAGTGCTGTCTAGATTGTCAACTAATTCCTCTTACCGTTGCCTACAGCTCCTCTGAGCGCGTCCTCCAGCTGGGCTCTCCGCTTCATCTCCAGCTCCAGTTGCTCCTGCAGCCGCCGACGCGCTTTCCTCTCCTTCTGCAGGCGCTTCTGCCAGAGCACTGTAAGTACACAGAAAACAAAGCACATGCGTTATTCCTCTGAATCTCAACCGAACATTGGGCACATTTCAATGATGAAATGCTGTTTGTTGGTTTGTTGGTTGGGCTCGGAGTTGTGCCCTTGCTCCGTGGAGCTGATAGTCGTCCTCTGCAGTTCAGTTTTAATTTAGCAGAGCTGATCAAATGTTGGTACGATTGCTGATTTTGCCCGCTAACATAATAGTGCGGGTCAGAATAAAATCTTTTTTGCTTGCATCTGGGCCTTGAATTCAATCAATGCAGCCCACATTCTTGAAGAATCAATCGATATCGGACTCTGTTGGCGATGACAGTATCACGTTTGAAGCCCCTGGAGCGGGCGTAATAACTAGTGACTGCTGATCGAGATCCACATCCACACCCTTCAGACGGGCGAGCGTGTTCTTTATTTTGTCACCCGCGTCTCGACGGCAGAGCGACGACGCGCCTGACTGAGCGACGAATCCGTCTGTCTGTAATTCAATTACACAGGCAGTGCCTGGCGTACTGTGGCGGCCCTGGCGCACTGTGCCGCGCCGCGCTGGCCTGGGGGATTGTGTTTCAGACGATGCAGTGCTGAGCCTGTACACCTCGTCGGTGTGGCCTGTGGATCGGGAGCAATCGACAAAGGACGTGAATTGCGCCTTGCCCACAGTAAGGGGCAACATTTGTGGAGGATATTTAGAAAAACATCAAGGCCGTGAACTCCTGATTTTAATGTCAATTCTAGCTCCCATAACGATAGTAAACGGTAAACTTACTTTAACTCGTATCAAAACGTCTGTGAATATACTTTTCTATTAATCCCTCTAAAAAAATAGAAAATATTTTAGAGCAGTTATTGTTTTTTGGGGAAATGGTTCCTATATTCACGAGATGAGAGAGAAGTCTAGTCACCCGGCCAGGGCCACCCCGCCGAAACAGAAGCGCAAACGCCTCGCGTCGCTGTTCAACCCTCTCCTCTCCCCGTCCCTCCCCCACCCCTCCCCAGCCCCTGGAAAGTGACCCACCCTCCCAGACGTCTGCCGGTGTCCGGTGACAATGATTCCTCTCCCTTGGGCCCTTTCCTTCCCTTCCCTTCCCGTCGCTACACATTACGCCGTTGTCCGTCGTAAAACGGACGTTCCCTTTCGGCTGAAGCGTTTTGTGTTTCCGCCTCGGGGCTTCGGGCGGCCCGCGGGGCGGCGCGGGGCGGGGCGGGGCGGGGCGGGGCGGGGCGGGGCGCGGCGTGGCGGGGCGGGCGCTGCAGGTGAGTCCTGGGAGTTGTCGAGCGGAGCGCACACGGGGATGCCAGTTCCAGCTATTGTCCCGATCGGTAAAATCACTTCCATTAATCCGCTCGCTTCGCTTTGACGCGCCTCGCCTCGCCAGTCGCATTCGAAGAGAGACTCGAAGGGAGAGAGGCGCTCGCCTCTTGGACGATCCCATAGCTGCTATTTTCGTTAGAACCAAGACGATCGAGCGAGAAGGGGCGACGCTTATCTCTAGACAGTGCATAATAAAAAGGTTCGACGTTCCAGAGCCTCCATCACAAATAATCTGAAATCGGCCGTTAGTTTTAGAGATAAAAGTCATCATTTCTGAGGTAACCACGGAATTGACATTTGGTCCACAAAACCAGACAAAACTTTGAGAAACACTTTGAGATGCGGAGCGTCACGTGAGTAGGGGGAGTCTCTCCGTTCTTAGGTTTCCCATAGGCAAGGCAGTCCGTGTCCTTGAGGCAATCAGTCAGTCAGTCAGCCAGCCGGCACTCGTTCAACTGTCGACACAAAGTCAGGGCAGGGATAGATGCTGGCACTACGTGTCGTCCCGTTAGTGGCCCTCCCTCCCTCCCTCCCTCCCCTCCCTCCCTCCCCCCTCCCTCCCATTTCCCTGCCTCCCTCCCCCTCCCCCCTCCCTCCCTTCCTCCCTGGCTGCTGCTGATCTCAGTCCATAGTTTTCCAGGGTTATAAAAGCATCGCCAGGAAGTCGGCGAGTCTTTCTGTTCATCCCCAGTCCCCAGAGATTCGTCTCATATCCGCCCCATGTCATGTCCCCATGCTCGTGTCAGCACACGACTCACAGCGCCCCCTACCGCTAGCTCCGATAAACATGGCTCGGATACATTCAGATCCGATTTGCTGGGAAAATGAAATAAGCAAACGCGGGAGAGAGCTGACACGCCAACATTACAACCAGAAAGTGTCTTGTTGACACGCTCTGGTGTTGACGTACGGATTTTCAAGGATTCAATTACCGACGTGTGTAACTTTTTCTCCCTTTGGGCTTGTATTTGACGAGAATAAAATTTGTGGCAAGAAGCTGTTCGCTTTGTATTAGGGTTGTAAAACGAAAAAAGGCAGCAACTTCATAGAAAATCACGCATTTCAGTTTCAAAGCGCAGAAAATTGTAAAACGCGCCTGTCATTAGAGCCGATTCACGGCCTTTTAGACAGCAGCACCTGTTTCTCCCGGGTGCTGCCCTCCCGGGGACTTACAGTCGGGCCGCTCCGCAATGTGACGGTGCGCAAACGTGTTTTCCTTCTCGTTATCCGCTTTCGAGGCACCGTACCGCGTTGTTTCGGTTTGTCGCTGATCAGGCGCACAGGGCAAGTCTCAATCAGTAGGCTTTGTGTGGAACATCTCACCCTTTTCTCTATCTCCCTCTCTATCCCTCCCTCTCTCTCGTACTCTCGTATCTGTTCCGTCCCTCCTGACCATCGTCTTCTTCCCACATTCGTCAGCGCCATTTGTGTCACCCCCTCAATTCGAAAGCTTCCCAAAGCTCTGTCCTCCCACTTCTTTTCGCTTTCTTTCTGCCCATCTTCTTTCCATTTTTGTGCTCTAAGGATATTATCCTTAAACATTATTAATGTTGTTCACTTGTTTCTTGTTTCACCAATTATTTCGCCCCCCGGATCAAGTAAAAAGTCGCACTGAACACCCAAAAGTAGAAGTGTCTTCCTTCCACTGACTGCCCGCTTCCCTCTCGCCTTCTCGACGACTTTCTTCCCGAAGTCTTAGAGACCCGAGTAACCTTGCACCTGCTCCCACAGCACAGCAGACCCTCATTACAGATGTGTCCTCGGTCCGCAGAATTGCCGGTCGGCCCACCAGGACACAGCCAAGACACGGCCAGGATAGAACCAGGACAGAGTCACGACAGAGCCAAGGCAGGATAAAGGCACGGGCAAGACACGGCCAGGATAAAACCAGGATAGAGTCACGACAGAGCCAAGGCAGGATAAATGTGGCGGCATGGTCAAAATAAAGTTCGTACAAGCTGTTGCTTAGTGAATATCATTCATCGAACTCATAAATTAACGAACAGACTGAATTCAGACCTACGCTACCTTCGTATAGGAACACTGCGTGACCATCAAATCCAATTTGAACGCAAAATTTTATCCAAATAACCAAAAATTCCAAAACAAATTCTAAAATGACCTGAAAATTGGGAGAAACAATAAATGACGGTAATTTTCTATCCCCACGCAACGGAGTCGAGATGCAGCCGGATCACATCCATAGCGTCGAGTCGGGACGCAGCCAGCATAGAGCATAGAGTCAGGACACAGACAGGATACCACCACCCTCAACTAACTGGCACCGTGTGTAAGCATTCAGAACAAGGAACCGTTGGACCGTTTCTAAATTGAGGAAGAATTTCAAACCCATTTTTCTTTATTGAGCTGAAAACAGATTACTATTCGGGCACACTAGTAGCCTCTGCAGCTGATAGGCGTGCGCTATGTGCGTGAGCCAACCATACCGAAGTATCATACCGCACCGCAGCCTAGGGTCCTGGTATGCTAGCCGTGCCACCGCGCTATATGACGAGCCTCGCTACACCACGCCACCCACGCCACGCCACTCCACGTCTGCTGGTACCACTCCCCTAAAGCTAACCCCGGCGAGAGCATAATTAGCTGAAGTGCAGGCAGGCACGACCGTGTGAGGGGCGGAGGTGCAGAGCGGTCAACAGAAGAGGAAGGACGACAGTCATATCAGCGAACGCGAGCAATATTCAGAGGACACCACCATCAGTCCCGATATTTCATCCGATTCTAAAAAAGCTCCATATTGGGTAACTAACTTTAAGGGGAGATAAAAAAATATGTTAGATAACTTAGGGAGGATACATAATGTTCTTCAATTTCGTTCTATTTAAAACAACTAGGTATCAAGAACCAAACACTAAGTCATAGCAGCGACATAGATTGTTGTATTATATATATAATATATCTTTCTAGCTTCCTGATATATTTCATGTAAAACGAGTGAAAAACAAAATACTTTTGCTTTCAGGTTCCCTTTAAATACTTATGCACCCGATTTTCACAATCAGATCGTCTTTTAATTTTTTAAAAAAATTTGTGCATTACGCATTTTACCACGAGAGGGTCCGGCAAAGCACAATATTTCAGTCCAATAAGTGAGTCAATATTTTACGATTTGAGATATAGTAGTCTAGTTTTCACTGCAAAACTCAAACCTTCAAGTCGAAGGAATGCTCGAAGGAAAATTCTAAGGTTCGCACAACCAGTCGATTCGATGGAACTATTCCGTCGAACTCCGCGGAAAAAAACGAGCTGCTCGTAGCGATCGAAAATTGATCACCACAATCAAAATCTTTGTTAGATCTGGAGCCTATCAAAAATTTGCTCGTGGCAGACAACAGAGCCGGTTGGGCGCCGATAAATCTGTCTCCACCTGCGAAAGTCAGAACAGCACTGCCAACTAAATGTTTTAAAATATTCACACACATGCTACTCTTAACGTTCATAGTATCTGCAGCAATAAGGTAAAAAACAAATTTTAACTCAATGATTTGTCAACAGACGGATGCAAACGGATGCTTAAGATACAACTTAACCTCTGCGAAAACATGCCCGATCTGGCTCTGTCATCTGGCCGTGACGTCACGGTCTGTCTCCGCAACCGAGAGCGTTGATTGTGACGACAAAATTTTCACAAGCAGAACAGTTCGATCAGGGAGACCAAGTTATTTTTTTCCGTGTGCCGTCTACGTCGCCGATCCAACGTCTCGCAAAAGGACAAAATCCTTCGATTCGACGCGTTCCACAAACAATCTACCATTCGAAGGACATTTTTCCTTCGATTCAACGGTTAGAGTTTTGAATTAGGTTTTCGTGATATTATTCGGCTTCGCTTTGGAGTGCCAAGGCCTCTCCCACGTAATTTCGCAGGGGACGCGCCGTCATCTTGATATTGTAATGGTATTGCAGATCCAGTGCACGCCTCAAGCAATATACTGTGCAGAAACGTAACTGTCCTGTCGGCTGGCCCACCGTGCGCCGTGGGGTGAGAAACATGGCCCAGGGGCGGACTGCAGACCGTGCGAGTGAGATGGAGTCTTATTGAGTTTGTGTGAGTGCGAGAGGAATCCGAAGGCGGGGATTTCGGATGCCGGTCTCTCTCCCTCTCTCCCGCACTCACGCTATTTCCGTAAGAATACATCCCTCTCGCTCGTTCTCCAGCCCCTGACAGGTCCCTTTAATATTCTTCGACCTGATCTCAAGGGACGCTCCGCTGCCAACCCTCTATACCGAGCCTGCAAGACAGTCGGAGACAAAAGACGTCTCGGCACAGGATTCAGATAGAGCCTACTGGCGGCCATCAGATGGCGCGAGATAAACCGAAATTGTTCCTAAGCATTCACACGCGACGCTTTCATATGGGCGGTCGACCTATCATTTTCCAAAGAGCAAAGAGTTAAGGCAAGACAAACATCGTGTTCCGGAGCACTAGGGCCGTGGCTTTGGGGCCAACCCCCTCCACGCCAAAACTGTGCTACGTGGCTTATGCGCCTTCCCCAGCTGGAGCCTGCCGCCATCACAAGAGATGACTGGAGATGACACAACCATTTGCTGGAGAGGGCTCTTAACCATATTTAAAAGTTCAGGTTCCCGCTCGACCGTACGCGCCCAAGCTAATCAGGCCCATCAATCAGGTCACATGACATGGACCACTCTCCTCATGCAATACCTCCAACCTGCAAACCACGCCCTCCTATCTCAGTCTCCCTCGTGCATCGCTTCAAACCATGTCGCCTGTTGCCTCGCATCATGAGGGGGAGTGGGGGGGGGGGGGGGAAAGGGAGGGGAGGATGACTACGAAGA